>JANAVB010033661.1:0-287646 GCA_029216955.1 Iris pallida
ATGATAGGAACGAACAAAGTCATATAAATGTGATCAAAGATCAAAGCTTAGGCACGATAGAGGATAAATTCAAATATGGTCATGGTCAATAGAATCTGGATATGACCAAAAAGTTTATGCCGATCAAAATATAGTTATGATTTTGAGAAATAAAGGTTCTCTAGTCACACAAAACAAAGTCATCTAAGCATGACCAAGATTAAATATTGGCACGATTAAGAATAGAGTCATGTTTAGATAGAATCTAGTCATAGTTTTCGAAGTCTATGCGAGATCAGAATTCAATCATACAGTATGATGCACGATAAGGATTACATCAAAATTACTCAGTAACGATCAAATATGATCGAAATTTAGTAACTGGAAATCAAAGGATGGTTTCAATGGTAAGGAATCAAAAGCTAGGTTTTGCTGAGGGAAGAACGAGGTATCAACATACTCTACTGAAACTACCATAGATCTATTGCTACAAAGGTACTGTACTATGAGTTATCTCTAGATTGATGCCTATAGCTCACACGCCAGCAAGGAATCACTCACAGACTTAACAACTATCTCCCAACAATCAACACTGATACTTAATGATGCAAACCTATCTGTAGGTTAAACTACTCACTATCCAAGGAACCTTAGGAATTAATAAAATGAAGCTCTATAGGAACTTGATTAGAGGAACTAAGGATATTCCTACTCCTAAGCTAGAAAGGGTGATGGAATTAAATTCTATAGAGATGATACCAATTTAAGATAAATGATAATCATACACGTCTTTCTGAAATCATGTTATCCAGAATTTTTGCCACACTAGTAAGCATAACTGCAATAACAACGATAGAGTCTGTAACTAAGGTATATACCCTATAATCATGTCACTTAGAATTTTCACCATGCCAACTATATGGCTGCGAGAAATTCTAAATTCCATAACTCGGATAAGTATATCCAAAATTAGGTTCTACGTCCTTGTCACGCTAGCTAGTATGGCAGCGATAAACTCTAGACTATCTAAAACAGACATTTACCTTTCACATTGTCCTCATCAATTATGTCATCAGAATATACTTTAATTTAGTCCATAAATTCATCTCGATACAAAATCAAAGTCAACAACGAACACTATGGATCAAATCAACAACAAAATTAAGCAAGAGTAGGCAGAAACAATTGGTCACAGATTTTGAGGTATAGTTTATAGTAAATTCTAGGGTTATCCCAGGAATCGTTCAGGGAATCCTAATTGTGATGAATAACTATCTCATCTTGTTTCCTATATCATCACAGGCTCGCAGTAGTACAACTAAGATGTTGCTCTACTACGACCGCACTAATTACAAAGACGAGACCTACATGGGCTACCATAAAAATGTGTCATGACCCGTACCCGGAAGTTCGGGCACGAATACGTAAAATACGTCCAGCTTGTGCCGCAGAGTCGACAATAGTAAGTTGTCTAATCCTCAAGTATATCCAATCCAACACTAATGTAAATCATGATATCCAGATTCTAATTTAATCACAATGCTAATAGGTAGATATAAAAAAGAAATGACAAGTCTACAAAAGTCAAATACAGTAATCCCAAAATATAGTACAACTCAGCAAATGTTCTGATAACAGAAATCCAAATAAAAGAAAATAAATGTTAATCTAAACTAAGCAATCTAGTGATAAGTCTATTATAGCATACTCTGCATATCATGATCTGTCTCAAGTGTGCCATAGTGAGTGGAACACCAGTTCTCTAAGTTATTGCCTAAAATGTTGTATCTAGTAGAATTGGAGCAAATACAAGTCATGATCTCTATTCATGACATGATAGAACGTATAACAGCAATAGAGTAGAAAAAAATGAAATAACGATAATTATGATCTAACGAAATATAGAAACAGAAGTAAGACTAATCATGGCATGAAATCAAAGCATGTGACGTAAACAATATGATATGCTAAGTCATCACTACGCTAAGTACATTTGAAATACCACGTTCTATATGTGATTTGGCTGAGGGATCTACATCGTCAGGCTCAATCATAGTGTAATGTATGATTAGCTGTCAGGTACAAAATCACGGAATGTACAGGATTTTGATCACATATATACTAAGGTATTTAATGTCCAACTAATAATCATGATTTAAATCATAACGTGAACAAGGTAACACAGAAGCATGGAAAAACATGAAAATTATGATATAGAATCCATAATACTAATATGGTGTAAGAGTCGTATCGATAATCAGGAATGTCCATCTAAAAGCATGAAATAGAGTAAATATCAGGAAAATGAAAGTGATCATCATGAGTACTTACCTGGGCATCTCAAGTCGACGTGTGCATACGAAGTGTCACACAAAAAGTATCACAGCTAAATGTCCAGAATAATGGTAATTCCAAGAATAGCATCGTCCAAATAATATCCAAGAGTATCGATGTCCAAATATCCTAAAAGTAGGCCAATAAGCCAGTGATGATTTGGAAGATTGAGCAAAGTCACAAATAGGAATGCACAATTAGATTATTATTGAAATGATAACCAAAGATTATGATTCTAAAAAAAACATAACCATTTAGAAAAATATTCGAAACTAATTTTAGCTAGTAGAAGATATAGAAAATAAATATTTTAAAATATTTGGAGAATAGTATTTCAAATTATAGGTTAGAACACATATAAAATACTATATAATATTTTAGAATTTAATCAAATTTTTGAACTCAATAAAGGCCCAAGGCTATTAGAATCTTTGCTTGTAAATAATATTTTATGAATATTTTTTTAACTTAACTGATATAAATAAAATATATAAACAGTATATATATATTTTTATTTATATATATATATATATATATATCTATATTATATTATATAATTATATATATTATATATTATATAATAATATATATAGGCGAGCGAAGTAAGTCGACAGTTGATGTATCAGACTCTATCCTGTCTTTCGTAGCTGTATTCCCATCTGTGTCGCAACTGATTCGATAGCTACGTGTCCGGATGGTCCTTCGATCCCCCAACCTTACTCATGGAAACTTCCGGTCGTCCAATGACTATAACGCTATTCATACTCTCATTGGGGCTAGAAAGTAATCCCCACAACCCAAAGCGGCAAAGAAACAAATAGAATTTGTGACAAAAGCCAGCTAACGGGGGTATTCCTGCATATGAGAACATTGTAAGGAGAAGGTCATAGCCAAAAATAGGATTCTTTTGGCTAGAGCACCCAAATCCGCTATATATTGACACTGGTTTGCTGTAATGCTGGAACTATGGCAAAATGCATCTATCGTCATTGATGCATAAATATATACCAATTAGTAGTGATTGATTCCGTCTCGTATGGTTCCACATGTTAAACCAGTCGAATATAATATATATATATATATATTATAACCTTATGGGATTAAAGCCCTAGCCAAACTATACATTAAAGAAACCCTAATCTAGTGGACTTAATACAGAAATACTTGGAAGCTAATATTAAAAAACCAAAATCAAAATAACACTATAATCAAACATAAATAAACAGCCCAATTATCTAAAAAATAACAAAGCCTTCTAGGCTTGAAGCCCAAACTTCAATAGTAATAACAAAACCAATTTTTAAAAGAAAACCAATTCATACTGGGCTTGAGCCCAAGCCCATTTCCACTTAGAGTTTTAAACCCTAAATGAAAGAAGAGAGAAACTCTCTCTGAAAAAACGAAAAGAGGAAGGAAAGAGTGAAAGAAGAAGAAGCGTGTGAGGGAGAACAGAGAGATTGAGAGCTCGTGGGAGGAACAGTGTATCACCGCGTTGCTCACCTCGGCACTCGAAAGCGACTTGATCGGGAGCGGCGCACTCACGGGGAGGAAACTCTAGCGACGAAGGATGATGAATCTGCATAGGTCAGCGTGACCGGATCTGGCCGGAGGACTCTGGATCTGGTCGAAGAGACGTGGTAGATTGGACGGACCTGAAGCCGATAACGGTCGGCTCTGTGGAACTCGAGGTGAGTGGTGGTGATGGTATTATGGTATGGTGGGCGTTGGTTAGTGTTGCCCATTGGTCATGGTCAAACCTGATTTTAATAATTGATCAAACTATGTCTCGATATAAATGCAAGTCAATTCAGATGTTTATCTACGACGTTTTGGACACTGCTCAACAATGGATATCTACGATGTTCAAGACTGAAGCCGTTTGCCATTCCAAATGTATTTCTGTCAAAGCAATGTAATTTTTTATTTTATCGAGTCTAGGAATACATTGTACACCGAGTTGTACTGGCAAATAGGCTATCCGAAATTGTTTTTCAAAACTGACCTATCTCTTTAAAAATGACTAATGTTTTTGAAAATTTTCATTTTTATAAAAAGCTTCAGAAGAACTTTTTAAAAAGCCAAAATAGATTTTTCTCAAAAATGAACTGGCTGAACCCTAGCAGAACTCGGCCCGAGTTCGGCCAGAGTTCGGCCAAGTAGAACGTTAGTGAACATTTGATTTTTGAACTTGGTCATCCTTCAGTTGCGGTTTGTTACAAAGAGTTCTGTCCGAATTCTGTCCGAATTCTGTCAGAGTTCTGTCTTTGGAAAACTATAAATAGAGAAGCATTTCGATCATTTCAAATCACCAATTCACTTTCAATCTATTCTCTTGTAACACCCAGTTTTCCAAATGAGGGTAATTTTGAAATTTTGAAATTATTATTTATTGATATTTATTTCACATTATGATTTTTGGTAATTTTTAATCATTTTAAACTATTTAAAAACTGTTTAAAGTCATGGATTATGATTTTGATACTTTTCTAGTGTAACCTGAGGGACTGCTTGACCTAGAGCCTGATACATTATTAGGATGATTTATTTTACTTTTGAGCATGAGGATATTTTGGTCATTTGGCCCCTTTGAATTATTTTAGGATTTATTGCATTGGTGATTGTTAATTTGACTTTTTGCTAGCTGTGACTTAAGAGACTGTCCTAAACTTTGACCTTGATTTTGGTGACTTAGCCAACATAGTATGGACCCTAATCTAACTCAAGTTGGTCTTGGTTGACTTAAGTTGGCTAAGTTTCATGAAGAGAGTAGGAGGATTTTTGCATTGGACCAAAGGCTAAGGACTTGAGCTAGTTAGCTAGTACAACTTGGCCCATAGCCCACTAGTGAAACCCTAACCCTAATTCTTTCCTTTATGACCAGCCACTAGGTCATTCCCTTCCCTATAAATAATCTCTTAATTAGTTTTTGCCTCCTTTGTATTAAAAGTGCACATAGGAAAAAGAAAGGTTTGTCTATTCTTCCCCATTCCATAGATTCTCCATTTTAAATTCTTTTCCACTCTAGTTTCTTGCATTAGAGCCTAATACCCTTCTATTTCCTATGTATGGAGAGTAATCCCAACCTTGGGACAATTTGGGAGCATTGGCTATCAAGGAGGAATCCCCCATTTGAAGCTCTTTCTAGCTTTTTGCACCTATAGCTAAAACTCCACAAATTGTATTAATATTTTATTTTCTTTACATTTAGGACTAGATCTAGGAGTACTCTAGCTATCCCTGAAGTGTGGGTTAATTTCGTGTCCGTTTGGTGTCCATATCGGACACGTGTCACAAGTGTTGTGTAGGTGTTTGATTAAATGCCTCTAAGGATTTTATTTCAATTTTTGCTAAACTAATTGCATGGAGTTGTAGATCTATATATGTATATCAATTTTTATGAAGACTGAGTTGAATTTTGACACAATTTGTGTCGATTTTGGACACAGGAACTCGTGTACGACACAGCATGCACTGTCCCCTGCTGTTCGGGGGTCCTAGCGGACACGACACGACACTATTTGAGATGAAATTTTGGACACACCTAGGACACATGACTGACACAACACACACAAAATTTGGGTCGATTTCATCGAGTGGATTGAGAGGAAATCGACATGCACTGAATTTTCAAACACACACACGCGCGTAGAACTGTTCACTGATACGGTGTCCGTATCGAACGTACGCGTGTCGTGGACATGTTGCAGACACACGAACATGTTCCCCTATCCTTGGCGAACCTAGGAACACGTCCACGTGGCATGAATTGACATGAGTCGTGTCCACGAGTCGACTGTATCGCAGCACGATGCACTCTGTGCACACAATGTGTCTATGCGTGTTTCATGACTTGGACACGCCGTGTCCAGTCTTGGAGATACGTGGGGACTCATGTGGACTCTGGACATGTGTACAACTCTACCGTAACCTATTTTGTATGTATTTAATTGTGTTTTCGAATTCGAATTGAGAATTCCCAATATTACTGATACTGTGTTCAGTCCTGAGAAGTTTCAGAGTTTAAATGTTAATTAAATTGTTAAAATTATGTAAGTTAGTGTTCATTTAATGATGTGTGATGTATATGACTGCTTGGGAATGATTTTTCATTGGCTTGGTCCAGGATTGCATGGTTGATTGGAAGTTGGTTTCATTTTCCTACACATCGTGAAAATTTCTGATACATGCTCCCCGTTTTCAAATTTCCTGAATTGATTTCATTGTTTAAACTGATTAATTGATGTTTAAATTGCCATAATTGATTCCACATATGTATAACTACTGCTAGGTTAGATTCATGTTAGTTTAGGGTTGCATTGAGTAATGGATTTTCGAATTAAAGAATAGACTGATACATAGTTCTTCCTAGAACTAAATTTCTGTTTATTTAAATTCCTGTTTTAAACTGAAATTATAGGTGTTAATTTCTTGAATATTGAGTTAGGCATTGCTAGGTTGGTTCATGTTAGTTAGGATATCATTGAGGAATGGTTTTCGAAAATGGGATGAATGGATTTTGGATGGAATGTTCAATGTGTTCCCTGATATTGAACTGTCATAACCTGGGGATCATATTCATGAGATTGGCTCACACAATTGTTCACTAATTTATATCACAAACCTGAGTTTAGTTCACTGTTATATAGTGTATCACACTGATTTACATTGCTTGAATGTTGGTTTTGGGAATTGCATTGAGAATTGGGATTCAAAATAGGAATGGGGATTTTGATTTTGGGCTTAGATTTTGAACTGTCAATTGAGCATTTCCTGAGAAACTGAAATGTGCTGCATCAATTCAGTCCTCATACACTCAGCTATACACATGCCTTCAAAACTGAGAAGTTAACACATTGCTTTCCTGATTAACCTATGAGCTCACACACACAAGTATATGTATACCCCTCTACACTCACACACACACAGGTTCACATGGTCCATTGGAACACACTCTAACACGCACATTGCCTTCTCTCATACACACACAATTTCAAGTATTCCTTCACTGTTTTTAGGATCTCATGGCACACACACTCTATTTTCTGGATAGCACACACCCTCACACAATCACATGTTCCTGTCACTTAAGAACATTAACACACACTCTAGCATACATATTCATGTGCACACATGTTTCAGTCCACACACATTATAATGCACACACACACATATGTTTCACTGATGGCTAATGGTTTCACTCACACACATTAAATTGGCACACACATATTATATGTTCACCCACACATGTGTTCATGACATCACACACACACACACACATTGTATGATTGACACTCTCACACACACACATGAAAATGATAAGTTGAACACTGGACACTGTTCTTCCTGTCACTACACACACACTGAAATGGATCCACACCCTATTACACATGCACACACAAACACACATTATATGATTCACACACACACATTGCCATGATATGTCCTTTCCCCCTCTCTATGTATATATATATATGGCTATGTGTGATATACATATTCTTATGTGTGTGTGTATATATATATATATATATATATATATATATATATATATATATATATATATATATATATATATGGGATGTACATATAGGTAGCCTATATGTTAATGAGTGTACTACAATATATTAGATATATATATTGTTATATGTATATGTGCTTGTGGTTTGGCTTAGGCATGATATAGCCTATAGCCTGGGGCTCTTAGCCTATGGGTGTGGCTTGAATGCCAGTATAGAGTCTAGATTAGACTTGTATAGCCTTGTTTAGACCTAGAATAGACTAGTTAGACTAGTATAGATTTGTTTGACTTAGGTTTGACTTGGTTGACCTAGTTTGACTTCTAGGGTTGACCAGAGTTGACCAGAGTTGACCAAGAGTTGACATTGGTCTAGATTGACCTAGATTCATGCAGAATGCTTTGACTTGCATCTTATTACCATTTTGGACTTATTATGACTTGTGCCGTTTTAAATAGGAGCTAGACACCTCTCCTCGGACAGCATATTTACTTTGGACATTCAGACATCAGGCGAGTACATTCTCTGATTATTTCATATCTTGTTAGAATTATATTCCTGCTTTAGATTACTTTACTTGATGCTGTCACGACATAATCACAGATTAGTACTATATAGATCTCTTCATGTGATGTTATCCCCTCGGGAGCATCGGGTACATTATGTCATATGCATTTCACTTTCATCATGTACTCATGTGCTTTCACCATACATGTACACTCTTGTGAATTATGTACTCTCATGTTCACGGAGCCCTCATGTATACTATCACGTGCACCCTTTCATGGGACTTCATGTGATATCATGTATAATAACATAACCTACTTAGATCCTTGTGTATTAATTAGGGAAAACGGAGGAGTGCAAATAGTTATGTGAACAAATTCTATAGTAGTGTAGATCATGTGAAACTCCTTAGTGTAGATCATGTACTAATCTGTCATGTTTACATGTGCTATCATGTACTCTACATCACTAGCCACTGTTAGTTCTCTATATACAGTAGCTATTTACATACAGTTCTCTTCTTTTACATCATGTACTTCCTTTTAGTTTCCTGTATCTTACTCTACTGCATGTTTATATTTTCTAACCTGATATGATCTGTTGAGATGTATTGTGCTCGCTCCTGTCCTGACTGGACCTGTTGAAAATATTATAGAGGACGAGGAGGAGGCCTGTGTGGATACCTTCTACGGGGCAGCCCTAGAGGACACTTGTGAGCTGGACTCTCAAGAGGGCCCAACTCTAGCTGATGACATTACCCCTACTGCCTAGACTAGTTTAGTTAGGCTTTATCTTAGTTATGTTGTCTGGAACTAGTCTAGGTTTTACTATTTTCGTCATTTGAGATCTGGATTGTATATATTTTTTCATACTCTGTAGTTGAGACTTGTATTTTTAGATGTTTGCTGAGATGTTATCTTAGACACTTAGACTCTGCTGATCATCTGTATTTTTTGAGTTTTATATCATATCGTACTTCTTTTTCCTTAGTTGTGATGGAGTTTACATTCTATTATGTCACTCCCATTCGGGGAGTATAAACTGTTTAGTATTATATTGTTAGATGTTGTGACCTAGGACAGCGTTCTACCGCCGATACTGCGGCGTAGGCTGGACGTACCCACTTCTCGTGCCCTTACTCTAGGGTGCGGGTCGTGACACATTTTTAGTGGTGGCTCATGCAGGTCGAGTTTATGTAGTGGTATTCGATCTAGAGTATCACTACAGCCTGCAGTAGGATTAGGATATTTTTGAGGGTACTCAATCACACTAGGAAAACTCTTAATCAGATTCATTTTATCTAAATTTGCTGTTTATTGTCTTCCCTTGAATATAAACTGTCCTCCTTTGATTTTTGCTTCATTCTCAGTAATTGCTTCTTGTTTTGATCTGTCTTCATGATGGTTATGAAGACAAGATCTCATCGCTCCGGTCCGGGGAATACTATCGAGAGGCTGGCCACCTCTCGTCCTGTTCATCAGGGCCTCGAGACCGCAGCTCCTGTTATGCCGACTCAGGTTGGCGTTTCTGCTACATTGGAGGTGCACCTCTATCTGTACAGAGACTTTCTTCCGTCATTCTCGATTTCTCTCAGCAGCAGCAGTTCATGCAGCATCAGCAGCAGACCAGGGGAAACCAATAGGGCGACTATCATCAGGATAGTCGATGATGCACAGACCATTGGAGATCTTGCTGCAAGTTTCGTTCTTCTCGATTCTATTCCCGCAATTGTCTTTTATAACTACCTTGAAATCCGATTCCATCTGTTCCTTGTTGATTGATTAGTTTTGTCATGTTGCTCCTTTGTTATGTTTATTTTCCTTCTAATAAAATCATATGAGCTAGGTCACCTTAGTTATGGGATCTAGAATCTTCGATAGTCGTGTTAGTTGGCATAGTGAGGACATGTTGTCAGATTTTGGATGTATTTCTCGGGTATAGAAATTTAAGGTTTTCGCCGTCGCATGCAGCAATACAAAAAATTTAAATACCATGAACCTAGAGGTACGTACCTTAGTCAAGGACTCTGTGATTATCGTAGCCCTGCTCACCAGCATGATGAAGACTCTGGACAACATAATTTTGGACAGATGCATATGATTATCAGATTTTATCTTGAGAAGGTTTTAACCTATCATCTCTATCATACCCTTCTGTTGTTATAAATAACTTAGGAGTAGGAATATTTAGTTTTGTAGAGCTTATTCATATGTGGTTCTTTCATAGTATAATGAAATGATGACTTGTAGAGTGTCTGTACCCTAGAGATGATAGTTAGCATTGGTATTAGAATAATAACCCATTGTAGATGATTTCCTGACCAACCAGTTTCCATATAGGATGTTAGTATGCCTTACAGCCTCGACGATTGTTATTATTTTCCTTACTTTTTTCCAGTAAGGCACCCATGACCAGAGCCTGTCCTTGAGTATAGTTGTAGTTCACCTAAGACTGAGAGGTCTATATATACGTAGCGATTGCATATGGTATTGGCATATGGGGTATGGGTATGGTTGGTATCTATAGGTCATTGTTGTATAGGATTACTGACATATTGTTAGCCTATATTGGTCCACTCCCTATTTTAGTAAGTTTTCTTGTGTCGAATTCAGTCATGTTTGATCAACCTTTTTTGACGGTGTGCATACCCTTTATTAGATATCCTGTCCCCTTGGTTCAGACTTGTACAAGTTGTTCACTGCACTCAAAATTCATTACCCACCATGTTGCATCACAGGTTTCACTGGACCATATAGTTAAGACCCCAATTATTGACTCACCAATATAACCATCAACCCTTACCATATTCTGCATATCTGGAGAGTTAGTATCATGCATACTAGAGGCCTATACTCACCACTTGGGACAGTTCACTGTTCTGTCCCAGTACACCTTACAGTATCTGACCCTTTCATTGGAGTGCCAGGCATATGGTAGGGAGTGTGTGTTTTAGACCCTGAGTAGAGTTGAGGTGATGAGGGTTAATATATATAGTTTGTATATATATATATATATATATATATATATATATATATATATATATATATATATATATATATAAATATATATATAAAAAAAATATATATATATATATATATATATATATATATATATATATATATATATAAATATATATATAGTTTTTATATATATATATATATATAAAAATAAATAAATAAAAATAAAATATATATATATATATATATATATATATATATATATATATATATATATATATATATATAGTGTATTTTGTTGGTACGTAGCCTGCACTCATTTGCAGTATACTGCCTATTGCATTCCCTGTACACCAGTTTGGCTCACTTCTTCAGACCACCGTCCTGCATGTAGTTAGTTCAGCCAGATAGAGAGAGGAGAGGCCAGGTTGATCTAGAGGCATGTTTCAGTCACCATGTAGGTTTTTTTTCACTTTAACTTTACAAATGGACCCAAATGTCCTGTCCTTTAGCTTATATTTCAGTCTCCTTAGCATCAATCCCTTTTGCCTATATTGATGTTTCAGACCATTCATCCTTAGCCTAAATTCTAAGCTTTTGTTTCAGTCCCTTATGATTTTAGTCTACTTTAACCCTTGGTTGATCAGTTATATATATATATATACAGATGATATACTTAGGATATATGTAATGGGTTGTTGTTCTTGAGCATATATATATGTGGTATTTGGGATTGGTGTGCTTAGCTTGTAGGTATTTAGTTATGGGTGACTTGATAGGATTGGAAAGTTAAGAGCTAGCCTATTATAGAGTTTCTCTTTTTGCTAAATCCTAGTTGCCAACACTTAGGTAGCTAGCATAGGTAAAATTCTAAGAAGTTGACCAGCTGATGACCAAGTACTAGGATGTTGAGAAAATTGACTAGTAATTGACCCTTGACTATGTTTGACCTAGAAGGGGGTGTGATCATCTTAATTTTGAGGATAAAATTTTTATAAGGTGGATAGAATTGTAACACCCAGTTTTCCAAATGAAGGTAATTTTGAAAATTTGTAATTATTATTTATTGATAGTTATTTCACATTATGATTTTTGGTGATTTTTAATCATTTTAAACTATTTAAAAACTGTTTAAAGTCATGGATTATGATTTTGATACTTTGCTAGTGTAACCTGAGGGACTGCCTGACCTAGAGCCTGACCATGTCATTAGGATAATTTATTTTACTTTTGAGCATGAGGGTATTTTGGTCATTTGGCCCCTTTGAATTATTTTAGGATTTATTGCATTGGTGATTGTTAATTTGACTTTTTGTTAGCTGTGACTTAAGAGACTGTCCTAAACTTTGACCTTGACTTTGGTGACTTAACTAACATGGTATGGACCCTAATCTAACTCAAGTTGGTCTTGGTTGACTTAAGTTGGCTAAGTTTCATGAAGAGAGTAGGAGGATTTTTGCATTGGACCAAAGGCTAAGGACTTGAGCTAGTTAGCTAGTACAACTTGGCCCATAGCCTACTAGTGAAACCCTAACCCTAATTATTTACTTTATGACCAGCCACTAGGTCATTCCCTTCCATATAAATATTCTCCTAATTAGTTCTTGCCTCCTTTATATTAAAAGAGCACATAGGAAAAAGAAAGGTTTGTCTATTCTTTCCCATTCCATAGATTCTTCATTTTAAATCCTTTTCCACTCTAGTTTCTTGAATTAGAGCCTAATACCCTTCTATTTCCTGTGTATGAAGAGTAATCCCAGCCTTGGGACAATTTGGGAGCATTGGCTATCAAGGAGGAATCCCCCATTTGAAGCTCTTTCTAGCTTTTTACACCTATAGGTAAACTCCACAAATTGTATTAATATTTCGTTTTCTTCGCATTTAGGGCTAGATCTAGGAGTCCCCTAGCTTTCCCTGAAGTGTGGATTAATTTCATGTCCGTTTGGTGTCCGTATCGGACACGTGTCACAAGTGTTGTGTAGGTGTTTGATTAAATGCCTCTAAGGATTTTATTTTCAATTTTTGCTAAACTAATTGCATGAAATTGTAGATCTATATATGTATATCAATTTTTGTGAAGACTGAGTTGAATTTTGACACGATTCGTGTTGGTTTTGGATACAGGAACCCGTGCACGACACAGCGTACACTGTCCCCTGCTGTTCGGGGGTCCTAGCGGACACGACACGGCACTATTTGGGATGAAATTTTGGACACACCTAGGACACATGACTGACACAACACACACAAAATTTGGGTCGATTTCATCAAGTGGATTGAGAGGAAATCGACATGCACTAAATTTTTAAACACACACAGGCGCGTGTAACTGTTCACTGATACGGTGTCCGTATCGAACGTACGCGTGTCATGCACATGTGGCAGACACACGAACATGTTCCCCTATCCTTGGAGAACCTAGGAACACGTCCACATGGCACGAAGTGACACGAGTCGTATCCACGAGTCGACTGCATCGCAGCACGATGCAGTCTGTGCACGCAATGTGTCTGTGCGTGTTTCATGACTTGGACATGCCGTGTCCAGTCTTGGAGACACGTGGGGACTCGTGTGGACTCTGGACATGTGTACGACTCTACCCTAACCTATTTTGTATGTATTTAATTGCGTTTTCGGATTCAAATTGAGAATTCCCAACATTACTGATACTGTGTTCAGTCTTGAGAAGTTTCAGAGTTTAAATGTTAATTAAATTGTTAAAATTATGTAAGTTAGTGTTCATTTAATGATGTGTGATGTATATGACTGCTTGGGAATGATTTTTCATTGGCTTGGTCGAGGATTGCATGGTTGATTGGAAGTTGGTTTCATTTTCCTAAACATCCTGAAAATTTCTGATACATGCTCCATGTTTTCAAATTTCCTGAATTGATTTCATTGTTTAAACTGATTAATTGATGTTTAAATTGCCATAATTGATTCCACATATGTATAACTACTGCTTGGTTAGATTCATGTTAGTTTAGGGTTGCATTGAGTAATGGATTTTTGAATTAAAGAATAGACTGATACACAGTTCTTCCTAGAACTATATTTCTGATTATTTAAATTCCTGTTTTAAACTAAAATTATAGGTGTTAATTTCCAGAACATTGAGTTAGGCATTGCTAGGTTGGTTCATGTTAGTTAGGATATCATTGAGGAATGGTTTTCGAAAATGGGATGAATGGATTTTGGATGGACTGTTCAATGTGTTCACTGATATTGAACTGTCATAACCTGGGAATCATATTCATGAGATTGGCTCACACAATTGTTCACTAATTTATATCACAAACCTGAGTTTAGTTCACTGTTATATAGTGTATCATACTGATTTACATTGCTTGAATGTTGGTTTTGCGAATTGCATTGAGAATTGGGATTCAAAATAGGAATGGGGATTTTGATTTTGGGCTTAGATTTTGACGTGTCAATTGAGCATTTTCTGATGAAACTGAAATGTGTTGCATCAATTCAGTCCTCATACACTCAGCTATACACATGCCTCCAAAACTGAGAAGTTAACACATTGCTTTCCTGATTAACCTATGAGCTCACACACACAAGTATATGCATACCCCTCTACACTTACACACACATAGGTTCACATGGTCCACTGGAACACACTCTAACACACACATTGCCTCCTCTCATACACACACAATTTTATGTATTCCTTCACTGTTTTCAGGATCTCATGGCACACACACTCTATTTCATTGATAGCAGTGCTAGAGGTGCACACTTACTCTACTCTATTTCCTGGATAGCACGAGGGGTGCAACTCGGGCGGGTTGGGTCGGGTTTGAGGTCAACCCGAGCCCAACCCGATAGAACATAAGCCTAGCCCAAGCCCAAGCCCGACCCGACTTCGGGTTCAACATATGAAGCCCAAGACCAAGCCCGGAGGATCGGGTTGGGCTCGGGTTGGGTCGGGTCCATCGGGTTTATCGGACTCTAATATGATATTTGAAATAATTTTAAACAAGTGTAATATTAAATATATAATCAAATAGCAATCAAGCCTCAATCATTACAAAATAAAACTGAAATGAGATTTAAGACAAGGAATTGAAGAGTTCGGACGAAAAAAAATTATAGTTTAAACTTTTTATTTAAGTAGTATGAAACAATATATATATAAATTATATGTATGTCGGGTTTCGGGTTCTTCGGGTTACCCAACATATGAACCCAAGCCCAACCCAATTTTTAATCGGGTTCAAATATTTTATCCCGAGCCCAAGCCCGAACCCGAATATCTTCAACCCTAACCCAACCCATTAACGGGTTTATCCGATCGGGTTCGGGTTTAGCCCGCCCAAGTTGCACCCCTAGATAGCACACACCCTCACACAATCACATGTTCCTTTCACTTAAGAACATTAACACACACTCTAGTATACATATTCCTGTGCACACATGTTTCAGTCCACACACATTATAATGCATACACACACATATGTTTCACTGATGGCTAATGATTTCACTCACACACATTAAATTGGCACACACACATTATATGTTCACCCACACATGTGTTCATGACATCACACACACACACATTGTATGATTGACACTCTCACACACACATGAAAATGATAACTTGAACACTGGACACTGTTCTTCCTGTCACTACACATACACTGAAATGGGTCCTGTACACAGGACAGTCACACACACCCTATTACACATGCACACACAAACTAACATTATATATGTCCTTTCCCCCTCTCTATGTGTGTGTGTGTATATATATATATATATATATATATATATATATATATATATATATATATATATATATATATATATTTTTATATATATATATATATATATATATATATATATATATATATATATATATATATATATACACACACACATAAGAATATGTATATCACATATAGCTATAGGCTCACATAGACATAAGAATATGTGATATACATATTCTTATGTGTATATAAAATATATATATATATATATATATATATATATATATATATATATATATATATATATAGAATAAGTATATCATATATATATATATATATATATGATATACTTATTCTATATATATATATATATATATATATATATATATATATATATATATATATATATATATATATATATATATATATATACATACACATAAGAATATGTATATCACATATAGCTATAGGCTCACATACACATATAGCCATATATATATATATATATATATATATATATATATATATATGCATATATGTGAATAGTGATACATATTTATATATGTGGGATGTACATATAGGTAGCCTATATGTTAATGAGTGTACTACAATATATTAGATATATATATTGTTATGTGTATATGTGTTTGTGGTTTGGCTTAGGCACAATATAGCCTATAGCCTAGGGCTCTTAGCCTATGGGTGTGGCTTGAATGCCAGTATAGAGTCTAGATTAGAATTGTATAGCCTTGTTTAGACCTAGAATAGACTAGTATAGATTTGTTTGACTTAGATTTGACTTGGTTGACCTAGTTTGACTTCTAGGGTTGATCAGAGTTGACCAGAGTTGACCAAGAGTTGACTTTGGTCTAGATTGACCTAGATTCATGTAGAATGCATTGACTTGCATCTTATTACCATTTTGGACTTGTTGTGACTTATGCTGTTCTAATTAGGAGCCAGACACCTCTCCTCGGACAGCATATTTACTTTGGACATTCAGACATCAGGCGAGTATATTCTCTGATCATTTTATATCTTGTTAGAATTATATTCCTGCTTTAGATTACTTTACTTGATGCTGTCACGACATTATCACGGACTAGTACTATATGGATCTCTTCATGCGATGTTATCCCCCTCGGGAGCATCAGGTACATTATGTCATGTGCATTTAACTTTCATCATGTACTCCTGTGCTTTCACTATACATGTACACTCTTGTGAATCATGTACTCTCATGTTCACGGAGCCCTCATGTATATTATTACGTGCACCCTTTCATGGGCCTTTATGTGATATCATGTATAATAACATAACCTGCTTAGATCCTTGTGTATTGATTGGGGAAAACGGGGGAATACAAATAGTTATGTGAACAAATTCCATAGTAGTGTAGATCATGTGAAACTCCTTAGTGTAGATCATGTACTAATCTATCCTGTTCACATGTGCTATCTTGTACTCTACATCACTCGCCACTGTTAGTTCTCTATATACAGTAACTATTTACATACAGTTCTCTTCTTTTACATCATGTACATTCTTTCAGTTTCCTGTATCTTACTCTACTGTATATTTATATTTTCTAACCTGCTATGATCTGTTGAGATGTATTGTGCTCGCTCCTGTCCTGACTGGACCTGTTAAAAATATTACAGAGGACGAGGAGGAGGCCTGTGTGGATACCTTCTACGGGGCAGCCCTAGATGACACTTGTGAGCTGGACTCTCAGGAGGACCCAGCTCTAGCTGATGACATTACCCCTACTGCCTAGACTAGTTTAGTTAGGCTTTATCTTACTTATGTTGTATGGGACTAGTCTAGGTTTTACTATTTCTGTCATTTGAGATCTGGATTGTATATATTCTTTCATACTCTGTAGTTGAGACTTGTATTTCTGGATGTTTGCTGAGATGTTATCTTAGACACTTAGACTCTGCTGATCATCTGTATTTCTTGAGTTCTATATCATATCGTGCTTCTTCTTCCTTAGTTGTGATTGAGTTTACATTCTGCTATTGTAGGAGCGTAAAAAGTGTTTCAAAGAAAGAGTCATCTCATTCATAAGTGATTGGTTTTACGCCAAACAGAGCGGGTAATCTCTTTACGCCCAAGACTAGGCTAATCAATTTACGCCTAAGTAGGCTGATCATTTTATGCTCTGGTCTACACCCATGATTTTACGCCAAGGACAGAGCAGAAGCTGTCAAATCTCGCATTTAATACAAACACTGACATGGAGATATTAATGATGGCATATATCACAAAGGAATTTGTCTTTACACAGAGACCAATGTTGTCATTTAGTGTGTGGATTGAGCTACTTTACGCTCACACTACGGCTTCTTTTACGCACGAAGATTATACGAGCCTTTACGCTCAACAGTCGACGTGTGCGTAAAGTCTATTTGAGCTGCTTTTACGCTCAAGGTTATTTAATAACCACTTTACGCGGGAAGTCTATGTCAAGGCTATTTTACGCCAAATCCACTGCTTTACGCTCAGAGTACATTGGGCTATTTTTATGCCCTATTCTCCTCCACCAGTTTGGAACGTGGTTTGCTTACGTGGCTTTCATGCCACTCTTTTCGAAGAACGTGTGTACATGCATCCTATCCTTACTGAAGTGATAGGACACACGTCAACATATGCAGAGGATGGCTTCGATCATGGGTGGCAGTTGTTAGCGTAAAGATGGAACTTTTGTTGAGTTTTTACGCACAAGAGCCCAAGTCTATAAATAGACTTATTTTTCTCATAACAAGGGACAGAGACAGACAGGTAGAAGAGAGAGAGACAGGAGAGAATACAGAGATCAGAACTTAGAGATTTTGATTCTCCAGAGCATTCTTTTTCAACTTTTCTTTCAGAACAGAGTGAAGCAAAGCAGGAAAGCATTCGGCCTCGCCATCAGTGCCCAAGTGCGTCGATACCTTTCTGGTGACTTAGCTCTTCCAGTTGTTCTACTTCAAGCAGTGATCTTCATCATCATCATATGGTCCAAGGAACAAAGTGATCATTTGCGAATCAGACTTCCATAGCAATACTTCCCCAGAATCAAACTTGTACTTTTTGTACTTTTTCTCGTTTTATTTTCAAAAGCCAATTCCTCCAAGGCATTTTGTTAAGTGAAACAAAAATGGCGACTCTGCTGGGGATCGAACCTTCTCCTCTGACGAGGAGGCAATTGCTCAATATGATGATGTTTCGGTCGGTTCGACCAAGAAGACTCTGGTTGTGCACTTCGACCAGACTGCCTACGAAGAAATGCTCCGAACTGGGGGTGGTTCTCGCTGCTCCAATGTTCAAAAGTCTCGCAAAGCACGAAAAGTTTGGATTCCTAAATCCAAAATAGCTTCTGATCTCTCTGTTGCTGTTGATAACAAGGGAATTCTTTTCTCTCCTGTCGTAGGGGCTCTTGTTCATAACGAGGCAGTCTTTACTTCGGCGTCGCTCTCTAAGTGTGACAATTTGTCTCCCGTCTGTGACGGTGTAGATGATCGGGTTCCACGCCACTGCGTAAGAACCAGGTTTTACGCCCACTGGGTAAAAACCAAGTTTTACGCTCAAGGCATAAGAATGAGTCTCCCATTTGTAATGTGGCAGATTCTAATGCTTCTGAGTGTAAAAATAAGTCTTCCGTCTGTGACGTGGTAGACACACACAAATTACGCTCCTCGCGTAAAACAAAATCTCCCGTCTGTGACGTGGTAGATAATCAATTTTTACGTTTTACGCGTAAAGGTAAGTCTTCTGTCTGTGACAGTGTAGATAAAATTCACAACGATGTTTATACATCTAATGTGAATATACCTAAATGCATACAGCGTAAAAATGTTGTTGGTAAAACTTCTGTCCTACACCAACAACCTTCCTATACCGCTTTACGCAAAGTACCAAACTTGTAAATCACGCGCCATGAAAATGGAGTCCTTCGTGCTCAAAAATCTCAAGATTTACGTACACAACTCCAAACGCGTAGAAATATACAATTTGGTTCTGCGAATG
Organism: Iris pallida; assembly: GCA_029216955.1. Lineage (NCBI taxonomy): Eukaryota > Viridiplantae > Streptophyta > Magnoliopsida > Asparagales > Iridaceae > Iris > Iris pallida. The sequence goes on from JANAVB010033661.1 coordinate 20,020, forward strand.
CTGCCAGTAATCTTCTTTACACACAGGGTACTAAACGTTTTTCTACCCCTAATGTGATAAAGAAGAATACTCCCTCCATTCCTTCTGACTTACGTGAATTGCTCATACAAAAGCGTAAGAATTCACAATCTCCGGTGACGCTCCCCCAAGAAAAACATCATTGTGAATATCACCAGGTTGTGATCAATTGTTGTTGTTCGGCTTCAAAACGGTCAATTTTTGATCGATTGAGTTTTTCGCTTCAACATCAAGCTGAAGACCAAGAAGATGAGCTGTCATATGCATCAGTCAACATGGCATCTCATACTAACAGAGGACAACATCCGAGACAGAACATGTCCCAAACTCCAGGTCAACAACAGTTCAACAGACTTCTTGATTCCTTTGAAGGAGTATATCAGAATACTCGATCAAGAAGACAAAGGCAATTGCAGACTTCTGATTCAGAAGCTAGGGGTACTCAATCTTTTGAGTCTGATACCGATAGTGTGGATTCATACTTCTATACAAATCCTTCCGTATCCTCACGAGAGGTTGAATCCTACGCTGTTGGAGATGAACCAGAGACATCATCTGCTAATACAGAACAACGTCTCACTGCCGTTGAGCAATCACTAAAAGATATGCTTAACATGGTGCAAAGTATGTATCAGATAATTTTGAATCAGCAAACTGCTCGGCCGATAGTGACACCGGCACCAGTAGCAGCACCAACTCAAGATAGTCAAGGGACTGAAATACCTTTGAATACTCAAGAGCCGACTGTTAATCAGAATTCTGCATCTCCAGATCCTATCATCCCTGAAGATGTACCACCTCCAGTGGGGGTTACGGTACATCCAACAACCATTCAATCAAATGTGCTTCCCCAAACCAGTGAAGCCATTCAAGCAGTACGTGAGCTCAAAGCACAATTTGAATCTTTGAGGCACAAAGATCAACTCCAGAGGTTAGGGATCAAGCAACCTTATCCTCCTCATTAGAATGATGTACCCTTTCCATCGAAATTCAAGCCACAATCTATGGTTTTGTTCAATGGAAAAGCATCTTCCAGTCAATATATCAATTACTTTGATATTATGACTGTACACTTGCAGAAAGATGACGCTCTTCTCACTCGAGTGTTCATCGGGTGCCTGACGGGTTCGGCTTATGATTGGTATCGAAGTTTACCCGACAATTGTATTTTATCTTTCGACGAATTTAAGGCAATGTTTCTCTCCCGCTTCTATGAAGGAGGCATGGACATGAACATATCCTCCTTGATAGAAATTAAACAAAAGGAGAAAGAATATACTCGGACGTTCATCGAACGTTTCCGACAGGCTACTCTAAAGATGCCTCCTGGTATGCCAGATTCAGCATTGATTGATACATGCAAGATGAATCTACGACCATCCATCGCTATTTTTACAGGTTCCCAATTCTCAGATTGGGCTTCGTTTATCATAGCAGCAGTCTCTGCCGAGACCAATGGTAGGTTGGCTCGTGAACATGGGATGATTTTCTCCTCAGATGATAGAGGAAAGAAAAGTAATCCTGGTAATAACCCCGGTAATCGTAATGTGAAAGAAAAAGATACCCTCATGGTTAATCTTTTCAAGAACAAAACGATACCGAATAGTCAGGAATCTTCCAGGCCAAGGGAAGAATACTCTTTTGATGAAAGTGATATCCCAGGGATATTTCAGTGTCTGGTGAAGAGTGGCAAACTTCAGATTCCAGAACCAAAGAGGCCTAATGAGGTTAATTTAACTGATAATCCCAAATATTGTATCTATCATAGATACATTAATCATCCTACCAGTGCTTGCTATGTCCTGAAGAAGAAAATCCAGGAGCTGATAAATGGCGGTGCTATCTCTTTAACCAATGATGACCATACGGTTACAACCAATATGGTTTCTCTTCAGTTTGGGGATTTTCCTCCACAGCAAGTCCCAGATGGAATTACCCCAATTTCGAAGGCGACAATGAAGATCGTGAATATCCCGCCTGCCAGAGAAGAAAATACAAGATTGCTGCCACTCACACTAAAGAATGGTGAAATCATGTGGGTACATCCTGACTTAGTACCTGAGTTGGAAAGTGAAGATAAAACTTCAAAATCTAAGAAGGGCAAGAAAATCAGAACCTGCAATATGATTTCCCTTGTTATTCCAGATCCCGATGACTCGGATCACCTATGGGATGGCCTTCCTTTAGAAGATAGATTGAGAGGACTGAACATCTGTCCCCCAAGTCTAGCTCCTTCTACCAAGCTTAAGCTTACTCATCAACAGTGGCTAGCCATGAATAGTGTTCCTTTACATCGGGCACAACAAATCTTTGCTGCTTATGAAAAAGCTCCGACATGGATTTCTCCTCGTATCCCGAATCCTTCTCCTCATGTAGTTACAGAGACATCTATTCCTCATTCTCCTGTGGATACAGAGATCTCTTCTTCTTCCTCTGAGGAACCATTTGCTAAAAGTCTACTGCCTACTAACTTGTATAGTCAGCAGTCTGTTCATCTCATGAAGAAGATGGGTTATGACTTTCAAAAGGCAGAAGGTTTGAATTATGATAAAGGAATACGACTTCCTTTACAGATTCAAAGTCAAAATTCCACTCTTGGATTGGGTTCTGAAGATCCTCATAACAATCCACACAAGAAGAAGGCTAAGAAGGGGAAGACAAAATCCTGTAATATGGTACTTCCTTCTCCTGAGTCTGAAGAAGAATCTTTTGCTGGTACAAGATCTGGAAAAGAGTACCATAAAAACTATGAGGGATCCTCCAAAGAAGCTGAAGACGTAGTGGAGACACTACCAAGTCAACCCTCTTCTGTTCCTGCTAATCCTTCTGTGGTTGAAAAGGGGAAACAGAAAGCAGTACACTTCGACGTCCCATTGAAGTCTGCTTCCAGTCAGGGGGTAGTAATGAAGCCCTACAAATTCGATATTCTAGCTCAGTTAGCCAATACTCCGGCTAGACTATCTATATTTGAGTTGCTTCGCCTTTCCAGAGAAAGCAGAGAGACTTTGAGTGAAGCTTTACTTCAAGCAGATTCATGCTTGGCTCAACTCAAGACTCCTGATAATATACCAGTGTCATGTCCACAATGTCATAGTGTGATGGAAGCAATTCCCAATATCACCTTTACACAAGAAGATATGCTATTGAAGCATAATAAGCATGACAGGCCTTTGTGCTACACCGGGTATATTGGATCCACTGAAATTGACAGGATTTACATTGATCTCGGATCCTCAATTAGCATAATTCTTCAGAGTATGCTAAGACCACTGAGAATCCCTACCAGTGATTTGACTTATACTAGTACTATGATAGTCGGTTTTAACTCTGGCAAGAGCAAGCCATTGAGGAAGATTCGTCTGCAGATTCAGATTGGTGATCTTCGAACCGCGGTAACTTTCTATGTTATCAACTCAGACGTCTCCTATAATATCCTTTTGGGAAGACCGTAGATTTATGAGCATAATATTATACCTTCAACTCTTCACCAATGCTTCAAGTATGTGGATTCCCAAGGAGTTATGAAAACTGAGTTTGCTGATATCATTCCCTTCAAGGGTGTCGAAGCCTATTTTTCTGATTCAAGGCTTTATAAACAAGAGTATGTGAAAGAGATATCAGACATGGCTGAAGATCAATCACCTACCGAGGATCAGTCTATTAATGAAGATCCACCAGAGGAGCAACCTTTGAAGATCATAGTCAAGGGACAAATCCAATCCCAATCTGTTAATGATCAACCTCTGATAATCAAGGTTAAAGGAAGAACTCAAACTTCATCTGAGGAATCAATAAATATTCCTGCTAAGAGCCAAGTTCAACCTTTTATGATCAAGGTTAAAGGGCGTACTTCTTGTACAAATGATCCAGAACCACCATTGATTGTCAATCTTGGCAAATCTACGCAGAAGACGGATAATGGTCCACTGATGATTAATCCGAGGCATAGCAGTCAAATCATAAATGGTGTAAATATTGATCATTCTGTACTTTTTGATATCAATGAAGATTTCCTTTTCGAGTATATGGCTGTCAAGTTTATCGAAAGAATGACTTTATCTTCTGATAGTCAAAGTCATCGATATAAAGACGACATCGAGCCAGAAGAAACTTTATACATCGATTATAAGGAAAATTCTTTCCCTCCTCATATAGATGTTGGACCTTATGCTCCAAGGTTCCTAACATCTTCTCCTTATCTTCTACCTATGGCCGCTTCATCACAAGCTTGCGTAACTTTTAGACGTCACAAAAAATCTTATTTCGTGATTTCGTCTGATAAGAAAAACAAGCGCCAAATTGTGTTTGGCCTGGCTAGAAATATCCCTGTTACTTAGACAGATGAGCTGAAGGATAAAGACAAGGAAAGAATCTGAATTGACAAGTATAGTCAACAATCTATCAAGATTATCCAAAATATAGGATATGACTTGAAGACTATGCAAGGTCTCAATCAAGGCAAGGGTAGACGACTACCATTATATGGCAATTCGTTCTACCACAAGACTCATCATGGGTTGGGATATGATCCATCCCACATGTTTTATGATGATATACAAGAAGAATTCTCTTCTACCTCTTCACAATCATCAGATTCAGAGAAAATTCAATCTGAAGATGAATCTGGACAAGTATTCTCAGTCAATATGGTTCAAATTGATGGTGAATCAGAACTATTTGAGAATGATCCTTGGGCTCAACAGATGGATACTCAGTGGGAACTCCGTTTTGAACAACGACAGCCACCTACAGAGGATGGGGTCATCCAGATTGATGTTGGGGATGGAACTACGTCCAAACCAATATTCATCAGTAAAAATCTTGCTGAAGATGAAAAGAAAGAGTTGATAAAACTTATCAAAGAATATATTGACATCTTTGCAAGGAGTTATGAGGATATGCCAGGGTTAGATCCTAAAGTTGCTACTCATAAACTCAATATTCTGCCAAATGTCAAACCCGTAAAATAACAGCAACGGTGTTTTAGACCAGATATGATGGATGTAATTGAAGCAGAAGTCAAAAAGTTGATCACATATGGATTTGTTCGTGAAGAGCAACACCCGGATTGGGTTGCCAATATTGTTCCTGTCATGAAGAAGAACGAAAAAGTCCGAGTTTGTATAGATTATCGAGATCTTAATGCAGCTTGTCCAAAGGACGAATTTCTACTTCCAATTACTGATGTCATGATAGACAATACATGTGGTTTTAAACGCATGTCTTTCATGGACGGATTCTCAGGATACAATCAGATCAAGATGCATCCAGAAGATGAGAAGCACACCGCTTTTCGTACACCTCTTGGGGTCTACTGCTATACAGTTATGCCGTTTGGTCTTAAAAATGCTGATGCCACGTATCAACGGGCTATAAGCAACATCTTTCAAGAACATCTACGGAAGATAGTTGAATGCTATGTAGATGACATCGCTGTTAAAAGTCGATCAAAGGATGATCACATTCAGGACTTGAGGACAGTATTTGAATTGGTGCGCCAGCATCAATTGAAAATGAACCCTACTATGTCTTTCTTAGGGGTTTCCAGTAGCAATTTTTTAGGATTTGTCATTACTTCTCAGGGTATCCACATTGATCCTGATAAGGTTAAGGCAATTCTTGAAATGCGCCCTCCTCTCAATCTGAAAGAACTTCGTGGCTTTCAGGGTCGTATTGCTTATATCAAAAGATTTATATCTAATCTTTCTGGAAGATGTCAACCTTTCTCCCGTCTATTAAAGAAAGGTGTGTCTTTTGTTTGGGATGAAGCGTGTCAGAAAGCCTTCAATGACATTAAGCAATACCTTACAAACCCACCTGTCATGGTACCCCCGGTGGTAGAAAGGCCATTTTTGCTATATGTTCGAGCCTTGGATCATTCACTTGGCGCTCTTCTTGTACAGAAAAGTGATATGGGTCATGAGCAGGCAATTTATTATCTGAGCAGAATGATGGTCGGAGCTGAACACAGGTATACTCCTGTGGAAGAGGAATGTCTAGCTTTAGTTTTTTCCGTCTAGAAGACAAGACATTATGTGACAGGACAAACTATTCATGTCATCTCCAGAATAAATCCCATTCGGGTATTGATGAGAAAACCTAGCATTATTAACTCCAGGTTGGCCACTTGGGCGATGTTGCTTACTCCTTATGACATGGTTTATGTACCTCAGAAATCAATAAAGGGTCAAGCATTAGCCGATTTCTTGGCTGCTCACCCTATTCCTGAAATATCAAAATTATATGAGGACATTCCAGATGAAGTCGTGGATTGTAACCTGACTTTGAAGAATAACATATGGCAATTATATTTTGATGGAGCATCATGAGTAGGACCTAAAGGCAATATTGTCTCTGGGGTAGGAATCATCTTGGTTTCTCCTGACAAAATAGTCATATACCGTGCCTATTCTCTTAATGAACCATGCTCCAACAGTGTAGCAGAATATAATGCTCTATTGATTGGTCTCCAAGTTGCAAAACAATTGGGTATTGAATTCTTAGAAGCTTATGAAGATTCTCAATTGATTGTTAATCAAGTTAGAGGGACCTATGAGGTCAGAAATTCTGATCTCATTCCTTATCATCAAGTGGTAGTTGAACTGGTTCTTTCATTCAAAGGATTCTTTATTGAGTTTGTACCACGCTCTCAAAATGTGGAAGCTGATGCTCTTGCCAGTTTAGCTGCAGACCTAGTTGTTCCAATCCGAAGGCAAAATACAAGTACTTTGCTGGATCGAGACTTATTCTGTGTCAAGAATAATTTGTACATTGAACAAAGTTATACTACAGAGTCAAATTCCCAGCATAAGGATTGGAGAACCCCATTCGTTGATTATGCAGTTCATGGGATTTTGCTTGAAGATCCAAAAGAAGCTGCATCAATCAAAAGACGATCGTTTCGGTTTTATTATGATTCGTCTTTACATATGTTATACCGTCGTTCCTATGATGGACTCTTGCTGCGTTGTCTCTCAGAAAGTGAAGCTAAACAAACACTGCAAGAAGCTCATGATGGTATTTGTGGCGCTCATCAACCAGGTCCTAAATTACAAGACCTTATTCGAAGAATGGGGTATTATTGGCCTTCTATGATAGCAGATGCTGTAGACTATGCCAGAAGATGTAAAGCATGTCAAATTCATGCTGATTTTATTCATCAACCATCTGAATTTCTACATCCTACAGTAGCCTCTTGGCCCTTCGAAGCTTGGGGTATGGATGTCATTGGTCCTATTAATCCTCCTTCTATTAAAGGACATCGGTTTATATTAGCTATAACAGATTATTTTTCTAAGTGGGCAGAAGCAGTCCCCCTTGCGGAAGTGAAAACATCTAATGTGATCAGCTTCATCAAGCACCATGTCATTTATCGCTTCGGGATTCCTCGACGGATAATTCATGACAATGGTCCACAATTTGCCAGTCAAGCATTTTATCGATTCTATGACAAGAATTAAATTCAGAATTTGGCTTCTACGGCTTATAATCCAGCTACTAATGGTTTAGTCGAAGCTTTCAATAAGACAATCATTAAACTTCTCAAAAAGTTTGTCTCTTCTAATAAACGTGATTGGAATGAGAAACTTGGAGAATGTTTATGGGCTTATCGAACAACAGTCCGAACTCCTACTGGTTTTACACCATTCTCATTGGTTTATGGATGCGAAGCTGTCCTCCCATTGGAAATCCAGATCCCTTCTCTACGAACAGCCATTGCTAATGAGCTAACTACAGAGAATAATGATCGCTTACGACTCCAAGAACTTGAAGGATTGGATGAGAAGCGTCTTCAAGCACAACAGCACATTGAACTATATCAAGCCCGCATATCTCGAACTTTCAATCGTAAAGTTAAAGAGAGGGTATTCAAAGTTGGCAAACTTGTATTAGCTGTTCGGAGACCGATGGTGATGACTCATAAAAGTAAAGGGAAATTCCAAGCAAAATGGGAAGGCCCTTATGTAATTGAGTCCGTATTTTCCAATGGCGCCTATCGATTATCAAAGCCCAATGGAGATCTGCTCATGATGCCAATCAATGGCAAGTTTCTTAAGAAATACTATGTATAAAAAAAGGGAGACAGAATGAAAATAAAGCTCATTTTATTATTTTTGTTCGAAACAAAAGACTAAGGACGAGGGCCACTCCCCCCCTTATGGAATACATAGTCAGTTAATGTCTCGAAGGCGTCGTTGCCTGAGCTCATGAAAAATTTGTAAATGGCCATCCTCAGTGCTTCTTCTTCAGGAGTTTTTCCTGGCTCTACTAAGAACGCAAGGGCATCTTGTGGTGGCTTGGGCGTAGAAGAGCTGTTGCCTACTTGAGTCGGGCCCGCCACTGTTGACTCAAGGGGACACATCTCAGTGACGTCCTCAATTTCCTTGGAAACTTCATTCTTTTGCTGTGCATCCTCAGAAGACATTTTCAATAGAGGAGTGGAAATAAGAATGAAATGTTACAGAGAGTTCTCGCCTATTTATAGAAGAGGACTGTTGATGAACCGATCTTTGAGATTGAGAACAACTTTTCATTCCCGAAAAGACCTGTCCGTTCGTACTATCGGGTTCATTCATTTAATTATGGGATTGAATCAATGTTTTTTTTTTCCGAAAGTTACGTTGATTCATTCATACATTGATACGGACTTATATGCTTATGACATATGTCTCCTTATTCCCCAGCTACCAAGGTTTGGTTAAGCTGATTTCTTGTCTCCTGAGAGAGGAATTTTAAATCTTCTATTTTATCAATTGATTAAAAAGTGGGATTCGTTATTTATCATGTTTTCATAAACCTCTGAATAAATACTAAATCTACCTACTTTTTTTATCTATCATTTTTCATTTGACCTCTGCATAGAAATTAATCTAATTTTCTTTTGAGTTCTCACATACTGTCATGTCCATATTACCTCTGATAGTATTGTGTACTCTAAAACAGAAAATAAGATTTCATTATCTATCATGTCCATATTACATCTTGATAGATACAAATCATTGAGCATAGAAAATTTTGTCATTTCCACTCTCATATCATCATGAAAAGTCTATTACATTTCTTAGACTTTCTTACAAATCATAATAGAAATCTATTACAATTTTGGATTTTCATTCTATGCACACAACGATAACCTAATAGAGATCTATTTTCTTCTTTGGATCTTCTTCGTCGGATTCGTTATTGGTGTCAATTCCTTGCTGTCCAAGCCTTTGTGGCGACCAGAACAGTAGGAATCAAACTCTGGTCTTCTCTCTCAGACGAGAGGAGAACCCCAGAGTATGGCAGCCCGAAGACGTGTTGCTGCCAATATAATTGGTGGATTAGTGGCAGCACCTCAAAGGAGATAGGAATGTATCCAGTATTGGGATACGATTCCTAGTTCTGCCGTGAAAGGAACTCTACTATCCGATTTCTCGGGGTAGAGTTGACTCCACCATCCAACTCTCCGTGTATAAAGGCTCTTCCTACTAACAGAGGAAGACCCTTCTATCTCACGAAGAGTTCTGAGTTGTCTGATTTGCACGTCAAAAGCGCATGAGCTCCCTGATGTTGATGTCAGAAGAACGCTCCTCACAGCGTCAAAATTGCCAATGCTGGTTCTGGAAAAGCTGCTCAGCCAAACTTCTGCAGAAAACAACAAAGAAGAAGTGTTTTAAAACAGAAGTATTATCAGATGCGTATTAAACGCTAACTAAAAACAGATCACAAAGCTTTTCACGCCAGTGCTTCAGCAAGGCTTTTTACGCCAGTGATTCAGCAAGGCTTTTTACGCTAGTGATTCAGCAAAGATTTTTACGCCAGTGCTTCAGCAAGGCTTTTACGCCGGTGATGCAGCAAGGCTTTTATGCCAGCGATCAGCAAGCCTTTTACGCCAGCGATCAGCAAGGCTTTTTACGCCAGTGATTCAGTAAGGCTTTTTACTCCAGTGCTTCAGCAAGGCTTTTACGCCAATACTTCAGCAAGGATTTTACACCAGTGCTTCAGCAAGTTTTTTTTACGCTCGTCAAGAATTTACGCTCATGAATAGATGTTTTCAACAAAAAAAATTGAAGACAGATATTTGCTTACAATCGGACTTACCATTTAAGTTGAATGGTTTGGCTCTAATAGTGGTTGAATCCACGTTTGAAGACTGAGCGTACAAAAGAACATCGTGGGAAAGCTCCGCCATCCTCATTTGTTGGAGAACAACATCACAGAAAGTTATCTTCAGAGGAATGAGTACGAGAATATATAAAACATTCTCGGCTATTTATAAAGGCTGAAGAAACTGTTGGAATGAGTCTATTTCGAGGGAAGATCCTATTTAAAGGCTCTCGTAACCACAAGACAGACGCCACGTGTCGGTTTGTTTCTTGGGAATGAACAACCATAGAAACAGTCAAAATAAGTGTTAAACAGTTCTATGTATCAACAGATGAGATTAACATCAGACTTTATTTATAAAAAGGGGGGAGTGGACCCCTACATATAAGAGAGTCGTAATACACGGAATATTATTTTCTTTCTCCTTTGTTGGGTTGACGAAGGGAGGCACCCAATTCGCGCATATTGCGAATCCCAGAGCGACGCATCAGATTTAAAAACGCTTCTGCATCTCCTGAGCCTTCGTATGCAGTTGGGGGACCACCATCAATGCGATTAAAGATGGCAGGAGTTACTCCAAAATACTCTAAAAGGTTGTACGCCCGCTCGAAGTCAAGCCTAGAACTCGAAGCCTCTTTGTTGGTAATCTCGTTCTTCGGCGCCATGACAAAACGAGGATGAATATCAAGGATAAAGAATTTGTCCATATTTATACAAATCAAAACAACTCTTCACATTCCTCGTTGGAAACTGCTCACTCGGGAAGATAAGGAGACGTTCGAAAGTTTCGAGAAAGAAATTTATTGTGACGGTCAAGTGTTGACCGATATTATTTTTTTTGAAAATTACGCCGACTGTTGGATATCCCCGCTTTTACGTAGATGACGGTTGCGTATCCCAAATTTTACGCTGGCAGATCAAATCTCAACTTTTACGCTTCTGTTCAAAGTATTTCAAATTTTGGAGATATTTGAAAACTTTGAAAGGGGTCTTGTAGGAGCGTAAAAAGTGCTTCAAAGAAAGAGTTATCTCATTCACAAGTGATTGGTTTTACGCCAAACAGAGCGGGTAATCTCTTTACGCCCAAGACTAGACTAATCAATTTACGCCTAAGCAGGCTGATCATTTTACGCTCGGGTCTACACCCATCATTTTACGCCAAGGACAGAGCAGCCACTTTTACGCTGGACAAAGCTGTCAAATCTCGCATTTAATGCAAACTCTGACATGAAGATATTAATGATGGCATATATCACAAAGGGATTTATCTTTACACATAGACCAATATTGTCATTTAGTGTGTGGATTGAGCTACTTTACGCTCACACTACGGCTTCTTTTACGCACGAAGATTATACGAGCCTTTACGCTCAACAGTCGACGTGTGCGTAAAGTCTATTTGAGCTGCTTTTACGCTCAAGTTATTTAATAACCACTTTACGCGGGAAGTCTATGTCAAGGCTATTTTATGCCAAATTTATTTCTTTACGCTCAGAGTACATTGGGCTATTTTTACGCCCTATTCTCCTCCACCAGTTTAGAACGTGGTTTGCTTACATGGCTTTCATGCCACTCTTTTCGAAGAACGTGTGTACATGCATCCAATACTTACTGAAGTGATGGGACACACGTCAATATATACAGAGGATGGCTTCGATCATGGGTGGCAGTTGTTAGCGTAAAGATGGAACTTTTGTTAAGTTTTTACGCACAAGAGCCCAAGTCTATAAATAGACTTATTTTTCTCATAACAAGGGACAGAGACAGACAGGAAGAAGAGAGAGAGACAGGAGAGAATACAGAGATCAGAACTTAGAGATTTTGATTCTCCAGAGCATTCTTCTTCAACTTTTCTTTCAGAACAGAGTGAAGCAAAGCAGGAAAGCATTCGGCCTCGCCATCAGTGCCCAAGTGCGTCGATACCTTTCTGGTGACTTAGCTCTTCCAGTTGTTCTACTTCAAGCAGTGATATTCATCATCATCATATGGTCCAAGGAACAAAGTGATCATTTACGAATCAGACTTCCATAGCAATACTTCCTCAGAATCAAACTTGTACTTCTTGTACTTTTTCTCGTTTTATTTTCAAAAGCCAATTCCTCCAAGGCATTTTGTTAAGTGAAACAGCTATGTCCCCCCCCCATTCGGGGAGTATAAACTGCTTAGTGTTATATTGTTTGATGTTGTGACCTAGGACAGCGTTCTACCGTCGACACTGCGGCGTAGGCTGGACGTACCCACTTCTCGTGCCCTTACTCTAGGGTGCGGGTCGTGACATCTCTTCTTAAGCTTACATTCTTCCAAAGAGTTCTAAAAAGCTTTCATTTTCAAATCCCAAGCCAGTTACAATCCTCTAGTCTATTTGCTAGTGCGGTACGGTCTAAAAATTTCAAGAGCGATTATTATCAGAGGCTTGATAGAAGATTCAACTCTTCACAATTGAAGTTGGTCGAGTTCTTTGTATCAAAGCTCGCGTCTGTAGAAGTTGCAAGGACTTCGTATGAAAACTTGCGGGATTTTCCAATAGTGGATTCAACTGGAAGCTAGAGTTCTTCCGGCTGGACTAGTCCTTATAAGAGGGAAACCAGTATAAATCTCGGTGTTTGCGTTTTCCTTCTGATCACTTTTAATTTCTGTTATTTACTTTGTGATTATTTTTATATCTGTGATCTAACTGCTAACAAGATTTTTAATTAGAAATATTCTGCTACCTACTCTATTCAACCCCCTCTAGAGTATTCTGCTTTACAATTTTGTTTCTACAATTGGTATCAGAGCAGGCTCTCCATCTAGAGGTATTATATTTTGATCCCAATTGTTCCTACAATTGGTATCAGAGCAGATTTTCCATCTAGAGGTATATCAAAGAAGGTTATACAGGTAAAGCAAGGTAAAATTGCAGTTATATTTAATTGTTATATAGATCACAACATTACACATGTCAACTGTGAAATTCACAAGTGAAGGCCAAGCCACAAACAGACCTCCACTGTTTGACGGCACAAACTACACTTATTGGAAAACACGTATGAGCTTCTTTCTAAAATCTTTTGAATTTGACTGATGGTCTATAGTTATTGATGGCTATAAAAAGCCACCTCGTATTAATGTTGTTGGTGTTTTAGTTGAAAAACCCCATGACAAATATATAGAAGAAGAAAAAAAAAGGCCAGTCTTGACGCACGTGCTATTAACGCTTTATTTTGTGCTTTAGACAGAACTGAATTCAACAGGGTGTCTACTTGCAAAACATCAAACGAAGTGTGGAAACTTCTTGAAGTAACCCGTGAAGGAACAACACAAGTCAAGGAGTCAAAGATCAGCAGACTTACTCAGGAGTACGAGGCGTTCAAAATGAAGCTAAGTGAATCAGTCACTCAGATGTTTACAAGATTCTTGGATATTGTAAATCCTCTGTCTTCACTAGGCAAGGATTACAGTAACCATGAGAAGATTCACAAATTTCTTCGAGCCCTTACAATGAACTGGATTCCAAAGGCTACTGTAATCATTGAAGGGGACGACCTCTCAACAATGTCTCTAGAAACACTCACGGTTAAGCTACTCACTCACGAGTTAGAACTTCAAGACTTTGAAGATGCTACACCAAAGGAGAAGTCAGAGAAGATGATCGCTATTAAGGCTCAACATAGAAGAACCATCGAAGATGATTCTGACGACAGCGACTCCAACTCTGAAGATCAAGCTCTTCTGGTAAAAAATTCAAGAAGTTCATAAGATTTAACAGGAGAACAAAGGACAGCAAAGACAACAACAACAATAATGAGGAACATCCTATTTGCTACGGATGTAAGAAGAAAGGACACATGAAGAAAGATTGTCCCTCAGCATCATCATCAAAGAAAAGCAGCAAATATGACAAAGGCTACCTGAAGAAATCTATATCAAGGAAGTACGCCAACACAAGCATATGGCATGAAAGTGAAGCCAGCGACTCAAAAGATGAACAATCAGATGACGATGCAAATGTGTGCTTGATGGCTTGCGATCAGGTAATTACTAATCCTCTATTTGATCCGTATGATGATTTCACCTTTGAGCAACTAAGAGAGGCTTTCAGTGAACTGTTAGATTATTACAGAAAACTGCGTAGCAAATATAAAACCTCTAAGAAGGTACTCAAAGAGTACAAAGGTGAAATAGGAAGACTTACCGACCTACTAGATCATGTTAGAGATGATGACTCTTCAAATGAGTCTGGTGAGCTTTCTTCTATTAAATTGTTGTTACACGAGACTGTTAAGCTATCCGAAGAAAATACCAAACTATTATCCAATTAAAGGAAGACCTATCTAAGGAGAGAAAGAGTCTCCAGTGTGCACAGGACCGATTAGAATCACTTACATCTGACTATACTAAATTGTATGATACTTCCAAAAAGTTGGAAATTAGTTTAGGAAAACGGCCTGAAGTTGTTGCTTCCTATTCTAACACGTGTCAATTACCGAATCATCGAAACACGCCCAACACTGTCAGACCAAACCATACCAAGACTATGCCCAAGAAGACTAATAGGCATGCATTCTTCTATACTAGAAAACCAAAACCTACCAATCATGCACCTCACACTACTTTCAACACTCAATATGCTAAATGTCATTATTGTGGCCTCATTGGTCATATATCTTCTGCATGTAGAATCAAAAAGTTAGTAGATTTTAATATTTATGCATGGATACTGAAAACTAACCAGTCAGGACCCTACAAGAAATGGGTACCAAAAGTTTTATCTGTAAATTATTTTATAGGTGGGACACCCTTCACATGCTAGGAGCAAATGGATCCTCGACAGCGGTTGCTCACGGCACATGACCGGTGACGCTTCATTATTCGCAACACTGTCGAAGAGGAATAAAGAAGGATATGTCTCCTTCGGTAATAATCTAAGAGGGTATATAATCGGTATCGATGAAATTGGTAAGGCTCCCTATCCAGTGATTAAAGATGTTTGTCTTGTTACCGAGTTAAAACATAATCTGCTCAGCATAAGCCATTTAGCTGATCATGGTTATGGTATTAACTTCGTAAAAGATAAATATACTATAATTGATAATTCAACTGGTAGTACTATATTTGACGGTATTAGGGAAGACAATATATATGTTTTATATTTGTTGGAAGATGCTAACACAGCAGGTAGATGTTTGATGGCCAAAAGCGTTGAGAGTCAACTATGGCATATGAGACTCGGTCATACAAACATGGATACAATTTCAAGATTATCTACGAAGAAGTTGGTACGCGGCTTACCGGATATTTCTTACAAGAAGGATACGGTATGTAGTGAATGTGAAAAGAACAAAGCTACCAAATCTGCATTCAAGTCCAAGAACGCTGTAAGTACCACTAGACCTTTACAATTGTTGCATATGGACTTATTTGGACCCAGCAGAATTGCTAGTCTAGGTGGTAAGTTATATGCATTTGTCATTATAGATGATTTCTCTAGATAGACATTAGTTTATTTTTTTGCACGCAAGAACGATGCATTATCAGAATTCGTCACCTTTTACAAGAAAGTACAGAATGAAAAAGGGTTCATGATTACTCGCATTCGTAGTGAACATGGCGACGAATTTGAGAATACAGAATTCAAGCAATTTTGTGACACACACGGTTATCTGCCTGAATTCTCTTGCCCTAGGACTCCGCAATAAAATGGAGTTGTGGAACGTAAGAACAGAACTCTATCTGAAATGGCTAGAGTTATGTTAAACCAGTTTAGTCTACCTAGATACTTATGGGCTGAAGCTGTAAATACAGCATGCTATATTCTCAATAGGGTTCTAATTCAACCTATATCGAAGAAGACTCCCTATGAACTATGGTTTGATAGAACACCAAATCTTTCTTATTTCAAAATCTTTGGTTGTAAATATTTTATTCTTAATACTAAAGATAATTTGAGTAAATTTGATGAAAAGGCCGATGAAGGTATATTTTTAGGTTATGCAGCAAAGAGCAAATGATATAGAGTCTTCAACAAAAGAACCATGATCATTGAAGAATCTATCAATTTTAAGTTTGATGAGCTAAATCAACACTTAGACGATGATGACAATAAAGACATAATCGTACCAAGTACAGCTACTGTAAAACCTTCACATAAAGATGCAGAACCATCACATCAGGCATCAGATGAACCTCCAAGCAAAGAAGCCGAAACTAGCAATCTTGAGACTACACCAAAAGAAATAAGATTCTTGGCTAATCATCCAAAGGACTTGGTAATTGGTAAGATTACCAAGGGTGTAAGTACTCGTTCCTCTAATAAAGATATAGCTTCTTGTGTTACTTTTGTCTCGCAGTTTGAACCCAAATATTGATGAAGCATGTAGTGATAATTTTTGGTTAGATGCTATGCAAGAGGAATTAAACAAATTCGAACGGAATCAAGTTTGGGAACTTATTTCCAAGCCCATTGATCATCCGGTCATTGGCACCCGATAGGTATTCCGAAATAAACTGAACGAGAATGGTTTAGTGACTCGTAATAAGGCTCAACTCGTAGCTCAAGGATACAATCAAGAAGAGGGTATCGACTACGATGAGACTTATGTCCCAGTTGCGAGATTAGAATCCATTCGCATATTATGTGCATTTGTATGTTTTCATAATTTTAAGTTATTTCAAATGGATGTCAAAAGTGCATTTTTAAATAGTTTTATAAAAGAAGAGGTTTATATAGCTCAACCATCCGGTTTTACTGATTTTAAATTTTTTTGAATATGTTTTCAAGTTGAAGAAAGCTTTATATGGTTTAAAACAAGTCCCTCGTGCTTGGTACGATCGTCTAAGCTCTTTTCTACTTGATAACTATTTTTCAAAGGGAAAGGTTGACACTACTTTGTTTATAAAATCTTTGAATAACAATATTCTTTTGATTCAAGTCTATATAGATGATATTATCTTTGGATCTACTGATGAATATCTTTGTCAAGAATTTTCAAAGTGTATGCAGAATGAGTTTAAGATGAGAATGATGGGAGAGCTAAAATTCTTTCCCGAACTGTAAATCAAACAAACCAACAATAGAACGTTCATAAATCAAGCAAAGTACACAAAGGATCTATTAAAGAAGTTCGACATGGAAGCAGCAAAGCCACTTAGCACTCCAATGGCGACTTCAACCAAGCTTGATATTAATGAACAAGGCAAACCTGTCGACATACGTAAGTATCGAGGTATGATCGGTAGCTTACTTATTTTACTGCTAGTCGACCAGACATTATGTTTAGTGTTTGCTTATGTACACGTTTTCAAGCTAATCCTAAAGAATCACATCTGTGCGCAGTTAAGCGTATCTTCCGATACCTTAAAGGCACTTCTTCTGTCGGCTTATGGTATCCCAAAACCACGTTATTTAACCTAATCGATTATTTTGATACTGATTTTGCCGAATGCAAATTAGATAGAAAAAGTACTAGCGGCACATATCATTCCTAGAAAAAAGCTCTAGTCTCTTAGTTTAGTAAAAAGTAAAATTCTGTTGCATTATCAACAACCGAGGTTAAGTATATCGCCGCAGGACGTTGTTGTGCACAAATTTTGTGGATGAAACAAACTTTAGAAGACTATGGATTGTATTTTACACACATACCCATTTTCTGTGACAACATTAGTTCAATTAAATTGACTAAGAATCCAGTATGTCACTCTCTTACTAAACATATCGAGATTCGACATCACTTTCTTAGAGATCATCAACAAAATGGAGATATAGACCTTGTATACATAGACACTCAGAATCAATTAGCTGACATACTCACAAAACCTCTAGCGGAAGATCGTTTTAATTATTTACGTCGAGAAGTAGACATTTTAGATGTCAATAATATTAATTAATTTTGTTTTATTAATTAATTTATTCGATACTCATAAACTGTTTTCGAGACAAGCTTAAAAAGAGTCTGTCTGTCACCACGACTACGGTCGAAGCGAAGCGGTACTTAAGAGTTCCCCGGTAAACCTCCGTTAGTTGGGACAGTACTCCTACAGCTAATCTGAGACAAATGCTGAGTAAAAAATATTAATTTATAAAATAATATTAATTATATTATTTTGAGATTTAAAATTACTAAACTCTGAATTAAACATTTGAAACGAATTAATGAAAAATATGTGGCCCCATTTCTATTATTTTATTTTTGATATATATATTTTTTTTTTTTGCCAGGCAACCCTTGGCGAATTCGGCCCGAGTTCGGTCCGAATTCGGGCAGAGTTCGGCTGGATATATATATGTACCAGCCAGAACCCGAGGCCCCAATCTTCTTCATTCTTCCAAACATCCTCAAATAGCAGCAGCCGTGCCTCCAAACCCTAGCTCTTCTCCACCCTCGTTCTTCCAATCCGTGTGGAGATTTTCGTCAAAACTTTAGATTCGTGCGGAGAATCTCGTCCTCAACAGCATATCCAATTCTTGGAAGGTATAATTCCTTCTCTTCTTCCCTTTTTAATTCTTAGGGTTTCTAGAATTTTGGAAAAGAATGCCTAAGTTCAATCCCTTCAAGAGAAAGAAGACCAATGCCAGTGAAGAGGCATCATCTTCGGATCCGCATACGGATTACCTCTTTTCTTCGGTCCAATCGGACGACAGTGCTTCGGACGAGTTTATTTTAAAACTTTTGACCAAGCTTTATTATGGTATGCCGATTTCTTTATGCGTACTATTTGTACTGGTTCACCGATCAAATGGACTGTCTTTCCGAATCACTGCCCTTACTTTGAGGCATTAGGGTTACAACACTTTGTTACCTTACAATTTTCTATTGCTACTAATGCCCTTAGATTATTCTATTGTAATTTCGTGTTAGATACTTTCACCGTGAGAACACGTGTCGGAGGGATCGATATCGAATTCACTGATGAAACGTTAGCAAAAATATTTGGTATTCCAAACGAAGGTGCCCCGCTCGATGACATCACCGATTTTGATTTCCCCGATGGTACGACTCTCGTTAGTTTCAAGAATGAGCTTTGTGCGCCCGCACGTGCTCGTCCTGGAAAGTTTAAGACTAATAACTTGAACTTGTTTAACTACGAATTACATCGCATCATCTATTCCACTTTTTTTCCAAAATCTACTTCCAAAGATGATGTCACTGTACTTGAGCTCTCTGCTCTTTATCACATTCTTAAGGAGATTCCTTTTTCTGTCCCTAAGACTATCACTCAGATGATGGAAAGATGTCGCGGAAGAGACCGCAACCTATCTTATGCGATGATCATCCCTCGCATCTTTCAGAGATTTGACATTGACCTATCTACTTGTGTTATTGACCCTGAACCCAAGTTTCTCAAACTCTCTCGTCGCAGCATTGCCACTATTCCTTCACCTACTGCACCTGCTCCTCCTGCACATACTCTCACAGCACCTGGACCTCCTCATTCATATCCTATGACATTTGAGGGTATTCATCAGTACCTTTCAGATCTGTAGTCATTCTATGTTGACACTTCCAGTGAACGTGAGTTCCGTGATGTGACTCGGTTCCAGGCTATTGCCAACTCCTTTGCCGATCTGAGATTTGTGCAGACGGGTCACCCTGCTAGCTCTCTACCTCGCGACCCTTCTGTTTCTGGATACCGCGTTGATGATGAGGTAATCCACTCTCTGTTCCAGCCAGGGAACGCCTACGATTGGTATCGTACTACTGGTGCCACTCCTCACGACTATGTGGGTGAGTTTTATGCTGGTGCTCCTCATACTTCTGGAGCTGGTCCTTCTGGACATGCTGGTGCTGCAGCAGCTAACGATGATGATAAGGATGATGACTTTTGAGTTTTTATGACTTTTGAGACTGATACTTTTGTCTTATGTTTACTTGGAAATGCTCCGACATTCCAAGATTTTATCAGTACTCTTATTTTAGTTATTATCAGCAGTCTTTTAGTTATTATGTGACTTCTCATAGACATGGTTTTTATTATGCCTCAGTTTGGCATTTTAGTTTATCATTCAACACTTTATTTGTTTCAATTTTATTCTAGCATTATCTCTCTCTCTCTCTGCTTCTTATTAAAACTGCCAGTGACAAATAACATGCCTGTGTTGTGTATACAATATCTTTTTAACTGTTTCTACCATGCATGTGATGAATGTTTTATATATATTTTTTGTGTTTCTTCACTGTTTGTTACTTATGCATTTATTGCGGAAGGATTTTTCTTTTACAATTATTTTGCTAAGTGACAACATGGGAGAAATAGATCTAACATCTTCATGAATACAGGTTATGAACACTTTCTTTTGATACATTTTTGAATTGATCCAAACTTCGATGTTATATAGGCAAGGTCTGTCAATTATCAAAATGGGGAGATTGTTGGCCCATTGGTCATGGTCAAACCTGATTTAATAATTGATCAAACACTATCTCGATATAAATGCAAGTCTATTCAGATGTTTATCTACGATGTTTTGGACACTGCTCAACAATGGATATCTACGATGTTCAAGACTGAAGTTGTTTGCCATTCCAAATGTATTTCTGTCAAAGCAATGTAATTTTTTATTTTATTGTGTCTAGGAATACATTGTACACCGAGTCGTACTGGCAAATAGGCTATCCGAAATTGTTTTTCAAAACTGACCTATCTTTTTAAAAATGACCTATGTTTTTGAAAAACATCATTTTTACAAAAAGCTTCTGAAGGACTTTTCAAAAAGCCAAAATTATTTTTTCTCAAAAATGAACTAGCAGAACCCTAGCAGAACTCGGCCAGAGTTCGGCCAAGTAGAACGTTAGTGAACGTTTGATTTTGAACTTGGTCATCCTTCAGTTGCGGTTTGTTACAAAGAGTTCTGTCCGAATTCTGTCCGAATTCTGTCCGAATTCTGTCAGAGTTCTGTCTTTGAAAAAACCATAAATAGAGAAGCATTTCGATCATTTCAAATCACCAATTCACTTTCAATCTCTTCTCTTCTTAAGCTTACATTCTTCCAAAGAGTTCTAAAAAGCTTTCATTTTCAAATCCCAAGCCAGTTACAATCCTCTAGTCGATTTGCTAGTGCGGTACGGTCTAAAAATTTCAAGAGCGATTATTATCAGAGGCTTGATAGAAGATTCAACTCTTCACAATTGAAGTTGGTCGAGTTCTTTGTATCAAAGCTCGCGTCTGTAGAAGTTGCAAGGACTTCGTATGAAAACTTGCGGGATTTTCCAATAGTGGATTCAACTGGAAGCTAGAGTTCTTCCGGCTGGACTAGTCCTTATAAGAGGGAAACCAGTATAAATCTCGGTGTTTGCGTTTTCCTTCTGATCACTTTTAATTTCTGTTATTTACTTTGTGATTATTTTTATATCTGTGATCTAACTGCTAACAAGATTTTTAATTAGAAATATTCTGCTACCTACTCTATTCACCCCCCCTCTAGAGTATTCTGCTTTACAATTTTGTTCCTACAGTGAGAAAGAGGGATAGTGGTGGGGGATGGTTGTGATGCTGAATGGAAGATGAGCGGTGGTTATAGTAGTGGAACTGGTGTCTAGGGTGAGGGAATGGCCGGGGTTGATGGCTCTAGCCAGTGGAGAAGAGGCGGTGGTATGGTTAGTTGGGTCGGGGAGGCTGTTGGTCGACGACGGAGAGTAGAGGTCGGTGACTGTAGGGGTGGACAGAGGTGGAAGTAGTGGTAGAGGCTAATCGGTGAAGAGTCGGTGGCTCGACGGTCGATGGAAGTGGAGGTGTGATGACGGTGACGTTAGGGTACTGTGGTATAGGGAATGGAGCGGTAGCAAGAAGTGGGGTTTACCGGCGGGGTCTGGAGGAGTTGGGTCCGATGATGGGGTGGTTGGCCAGAGTCGGTGGTAGGAGAGGTGCTGGAGTCAGGGGGACTGGCCGGAGTTGGGATTGGTCGGAAGGGATAGGGTGGAGGAGGAATGGCCAGGGAACGTGGCTGCAGTCGATGGCCGATCGCCAGAGACGTGTGGCGGCGCACAGCGTACAGAGGCGAAGCTCGGTGGTGATAGGCAGTGGCGAGCTTTGCAGGAGAGAGTGAGAGTGTGTAGTGAATTTGTGTAATAAAATATTGGCGGTCCTAATATTTTAATATGAGGAAAATGGAGTGCTCTCCAAGCCTAAGTGGCAACAAATGTAAATTATAATATATCTAAGAACATATAGTAAAGACCACTAACTAATCACTAACAACTAAACCAATAACTAATCTACTAGTATGTAGCTAATTGCCAATTAATATCTAGTCTAAATCCCAAGAAACTAATTAATTAGTATAAAAAAATTAGAAATAATATATTAGCTAGTAGCCCACAATCCAAGCCCAAATCTTGGCAGGCTAATAGGCTAGCCTAGCCCATAATCCAAGCCCAAGATTTGGTAGGCTCACAAGAATTTAATTAATAATAAAATTAATCCAACAAAGAGATTCACTAATTATTAAATAATAATTCGAATTAGCAATAAATTCACAAAGAAATTTGGAAAAGAATTTTTAAATTCAAAAAATATAGCATTGATTTCAAAATTGAAATTCCGAATTAAGGTAGTTACAATGTCGTTATTCCTCTGTATTTTAGTAGTGCCTGCAGAAAATCGAGAGAGTCAAAAGATTTCGATCAAGGAAGCAACTCAGAGTCAAAGAGAAACAACTGAGGTCCAAGGAAGTAAAACCTTTGATACCATTACGTCATACCACAATCCCGTAGGACCGAAAGTCGCCACTGGCATGATGTCGTACAAGCCTGAATTTGTGCTTATACAAAACGGAACAAAACACAGTCAATAGAACATCTCAAAATACAAGTCATTACAGCAGAAATAAATAGAAGAGTCAATAGACAAAAGGTATATGAATTATGATCCTCTTTATTGATAATATTACAGCAGAATTACAACGGCACTAGGCCAACGAACAACTTGATTACAAGCACTCCTCTCTCGATACATTGAAACATGCCACAAGCGTTACAACTCAAAATCTATACAAGACAACAATGTTTCATACATCATGTCCACTGTAAACAAAAGTAGCATCTTGAGCAGTAAATCATCAAGCACAAATCGAACTTCAATGCCTCAGTACATCCAAGCATCTCTGTTCCTGGGGAATTGGGGGTCAGTACATTGTCGTATACTAGTGAGTAGCCTCTAGCCAACTCAAACCAAAAACCAACAGAATAATTAAGTTAGTGTAGACTATATGTGGTCTTTCTAATCTTGCCTTAGGATCAATTGTATAGCACAACAAGCATAGTGTCTAGAAGCATAAAGGTGTCACATACACAATTGTTGATTATATCCAATACTTGTCATCCTTTCCTATCATTTCAATGATATCAAACATAATACATAAATATGTCATAATCTGTTTCTCTGTATAAGACATTTGTTAGTCTTCATAAAACAAATAAACATGTGTGTGTACTCATCCTTACGACCAATTAGTTAAGCCTGCAAGCAGATGGCATTAGCATCAAGCCTAACAATATGAAGGTTACTGGAACCGTAAGCCCTATTGGACTATTCTGTCGATAAGACGGCAATCCTTCATGTGCAGGTAGACAGCCCTACCAAAGGTCCCAAAATATTCATATTGCGATACGCCCTTCCAGTCGGATAGCAAGCCCAACTGCAGATCCCGCAATACTCCATACAGGAATCGTGTTCTACATTTTTTTTCTAGGCCGAACCGGTTCCGATGGCCTCCAAAAACCGATAGAGGATAGCATAACCTTGTGCGCAAGTTGTCCATGGCCATGCAATATGAGTGAAAGTTAATCAACTATAAAGCATATGCATGGTAAATAAATCTGAAATCACACATCTCTACTCATACAATCGATTATCTCACGATATCATACTTCCTTTCTATGCTCAGATTGGTGATCAATTGGTCCCAATTATATCGTGGCACTATGCCCTTTCATAGTACCGTACCACATCATATCACATCATTACCTTACCGTTGCACCAAGCCAAACATCCAAATTATACCGTGGCGTCGAGCCACATTATACCACCATACCACATTCTTACTATTGTCCTTCTCTGAACAGATAACATAATATACAACCAGATACATACAATACTATGCTTCGCATTACATCATAATAAGCATCACTATAGGCCGTGTATGTATCTAGCAAAAGTCCTATTAGTCTCTTTTATCTTGGCTCTTTTATTAGCATGCAACAGAAGTCATATCATAAAAGGACTACACATACAACATCAATTATTAATACACTACCAAAATAAGACATATTAGCGACACCTAAAAATGTCGCCAATATGCAAAATGTTGCTAAAAATATCAATGTATCTAGCGACGTTCCTGTGTAGTCACGTATTTCATGGTCGCTAACAAAAAAAAACATCACTAATTATCGCTACAGCTACGCGTCGAGTACATGTCATTAATAAGTTTGAAATTAGCACGTTTAGCATCACATTGCTACATAAGCAACGAAATCTTGTTGCTAAACGATGCATGACCAAATTTTCCATAACATATTAGCGACGCATTAGCGATGTAGATACAGAATAGCGACATTCTAATACAAGTTAGCAATGTTTACATGCGTCGATGACTGTCATAAAATGTCGCTAATCTAAAAAAAATATGTAGTTTGTAAAATAGTTTCAAAAACAATATTCCTGCAACTTACAAATTCATTCACAATTTATATAAAAAGACCCGGAGCAACCTTCCATTGAATTCCACAGATTTGTCGATCCATTCGGTGGAACACTTAACACGATATATTCACATACAGTTAATATGAATAATAAAGTAAACTCACATACAGTTAAGAAAAAGTAAAACTTTACATTACACTAGGTCCCAAGAAATAGATACATGAATGTATGAAAAAAATATCCCGTATCATCAAATAATGTCACTAAAAGTATGAAACAAATACATAAAAGACCCAAGAATGGGACAATACACACAAATACACACAAAAAATTGACTTCTAATCAGGAGGAGGAGCATCACTACGTATCTGGGATAAAAGAAAGTCATATTGCTCTTGTGAAAGCGTTATCGATGTCGATTAAGGAGGCAATATAATCAATAGAGTCGGTATCAGTATTTGTGGACCAAGCGGATGTACCTGCTCTAATGCTAATAGTCGAGCATTATATGAATCCATGGCAGATACCACCATTGAAGTGCTCTTCTCCATAGATCGACTCAACGAATCTTGCGCTGTATGGATTGTCACACACCGATCCTACAGAATTGATCGTCCTCGCTAGGGCGTGATGTTGTGCGAGCCTAAGTTGCGCTCACGCAAGGTGAATACCAAAACGGCCAATTGAGCGATTAAACGACATAGTCGCACAGAAGTCCCAAAGCGAAAAAACTGAAACAATAAGATGTATACAAAATGAACTCATCTTTATTGATAGTAAGAAAATAGACTACAAAGGCACGAGGCCGATATTACAAATCACTCAAACTCGCACTCTCTGAATACAATCACTCAGCACTCCCTCAACTCTCACTACAAAACATGCTGTTAGGCTTACAACTTGAAGAAGGCGATGTTTATACATTATGTCCCATATATGTGAACTCCACATGGATGCACACCTCGAAACGTCAAGCAACTCCATGCATCGATGCATCCAAGCGAGTTTCGCACCGAACGAGGTGCTACTTGAACCTGCACACAAAATTATGGGGATATCGGTACATTGAATGCACTGATGGAGAGGTTGCTTGCCCACCCATACAATACCAACATATTATTTTAGTGAGTCCGCACTATGATTTTAGTGGTCTTTCTAATCTTACTTTAGGACCAATTTCATGACATAATACTAGAAAACTACTTTCTTGATTAGATAAATAACTTTCAATTCCTCTTCTACTACTTCGTCTTCGTCTTCTTCTTCTTCTTGATTACCTCTATAAGCTTTTAGTGGCACCACTGGCGTCCCCTCCAGTGCTCTCCGCTACAGACTCCGACGTAGCAACCCGCACCGCATGTAGCCTTGCTAGTGAGTTGGTCATGGCCATATACGACCCCTCCAGCTCCGTTTGTCTGTGCTCCGTAGACACGTCCAGAGCCATCATATTGCGCTTTGTAATCTGGCACACAGTCCTGAGCTCCATAATGGAGCATTCGAGTGTATCAAATCATGTGATGAGCATCGGATCGTCCGTTAGTAGCTGAGATTAGGCAGCTACGTAATCCTCCATAGTATCTCATCACATTGGTCAGTAACCTGACGGTGAACGCTCTCATGGGCTTGTACCGACACCTACGAAGGCTGTAGGGAATGCACAATGGCAGAGGGGGCCCTGGATGACTGCGTCGCAATAAAGGCGTCGTAGGATCCTGTACCATAGTATGTACCCCTATGAAGACCACCAACGATGGTCATCCAGAAGTCGTCCACCAACGAAGGTGGGGGAGGGGCTGCGAGAAAGTACCAGCCTCTCCCTCGGTAGGTGGACACTACAAGAAAATACTCTTTTATAATGCTTGCAAAAGTATTATTAAAACAATTTACAAAGAAGTGTTATAAAAATTCAGAAACGCTATATAATATAACGGTTTTGAGGAGCTTATGACTTATTATAACCCTTTTTAGCTGTCAATGTTATATATAGTAGATACTTCTATTACGGTTCTATACATTATACAGACCATAAAAGGTTCCCAAAAGAAATTAGGCTAACTCGGACCGCCCTTTTTTTTTGCCTTCCCTTCAAGAAAATTTGAACCCCCCCTCTCTAGTCATCTCCCCATCCTCATCTTCTCCCTTCATTCTTCTCATCCCTGACTTCAACTCTTACTATTCTGATTCCCGAGCTCTTCCCCTCCCCTCTTGTTCCTCTTTGCCTCAACCAATATTATCTTCAAAATCTTTGATTCCCCTAAATCTAGGATTTTTCGACTGCCAGTTGCTGACCTCCTTCACGTCGTCACCTGGAGGCGTTGGGCATTCGGCAGGAAGTACTCCATGCTCGAAGAAGGAATCGCCTTTGATGAGAACTTCTTCCTGGATGCGTGAGATTGAAAGAGCTTCTCGGTTGGTTTGCCATGGCAATGGCGAAGGTGACACTAAAAGCTTACAGATCTAATCAAGAAGAAGAAGAAGAATAAGAGGAATTAAAAGCTGTTATTTAAATAATCAAGAAAATATAAATCTTCTTGTTTTATTACATCTCTTCTCCTCCATTTATATTCAATACCAAGAGCTAACTAACTTTGCTGACTCATTAATTATAGCTACTGGTCAGTTAACTAATTTGTTGACTAAACAATTACAGATAACAGTCTTTATGTAATAAATAAGCTATGTTATTCTTCCTCTAGATCAATGAAGAAGAAGGCTGCTAATTCGACTGGAACTGCTTCAACTCCTTCAAACAAGTCAGCCGCTACTGCTCTACAAGGATTGCTAATCCTCCAAGCCATGATAGTGTCACGTCCCAGAACCAGAATACTGGAGAGCGGGGGCGAAACATAGCCAGCTACGTATAATAAAATGGAATCCATCTCACCATACGGTCACGGCTGTCTAGATATATGATGGTTTAACTACAAGCCATCAGTCTCTTAAGGTCATGAACAAGCCTAGTGTCTCAATCTCAAACAAGTAAGTAAGGTTACAAGATGTAAGATCACCAAATATACAATAGCAATGTGTCCCAAATATTACATATTCAGATGATCATGAAGCTAGTCATTACAAAATGTGAAGACTAACAAGAGTTTTAGTCATACATGATCAACCCTAGGATCGTCAATCATTTTACAGCCCGTAGGCAGACAGTAATAAAGTGCAATCTAGCTAACACGTGCTCGTCGGCTAAATGCCTCAAAAGAATATTTTTACAATAGAGTGGGAGAGCCAAAATAAACCCACTCATTGCCAGAATTCCGTCTAGGGGTCACCATCTGGCAGGAAGGTCGGTAGATCCTCTGGAGGTGCTCCGATATCTGGCCATATAAAACCAGCTGGGTCAGATCCCAGAAAGAGCGAGTGCCACAAAGGAAGCTTCACTTAAGAACTAAAAACCAACAATTAGGACAAGAGTATAAATAAATAGTAAGAACTGGAAATATGGAAAAAAAAATCAGGATGATATACAACGAGATAACCATAGAACTATTCCGATAACCAGGTTACAACCCGTAAACCAAACAAGGACCGGGGTTGTAACCCTTTATCTGAATGGAACTTGGTTTTCCACCATTTATCGGCAAGATAACCTAAGAAACTAGGTCATGTAACGATCTTGTACAGGATTAAGACAAGACTAGACTGGTTATGCCTCATCCAACAATCACGGCCAAGCAATAAGTACGGCTTGATACTTTAACTAACTAGGGTTATCACAGGCCTAGTTACTAGCAAGATGCAGCAAGATTATTCCAACAGCCACAAGCCTTGCAGACCATCTAGGCTATCCGGACGCAAATTAGGGGTTGAATTCAAGTGGGTACATCGTCCAGGAAACGCATGTACCCTTAAGTAGCTTGGAGGGTGCAACACATGACAGTGTACTGGAAATGTGCCCTACTCGACGGCCGGCTACAGATCCCAAGTGGGGTGCCCAGATAACGGGATTGCCTGTAGCTGGGAAAATCTCTTCATGACTACTAGATTTTTCTAGTAATTAGCCTTAGTTGAATTCAGTAGGTACCCATGACCGTGGTACTCAGGGGTCCATGTCCTAGACATGATACAAGACAAGACTGGTTCATTTGTACAAGCACAATCGTCCACGATATCCGGGTTATTCATTCTTGTCATGTCAAGCTAGCCGTCGCAACAGCATTTCGAGATATATTATGTCAGGTATACTTGTCAGGTGTGCGCAACGACGGGCTACTATCATGCTCATGTTACTTGTCAAGAGTGCACCACTACGAGTCACTATCGTGTTCAAGGATATCATGTCAAGTTTACTTGTAAGGAGTGTGCCACGACGGGCCACTATCATGCTCATGTTACTTGTCAAGAGTGCACCACTACGGGTCACTGTCATGTTTATGGTACATGTACAGGATAACATAGTACAAGCATTCTATCAAGAGGCCCAAGTACACTGAGGGCCACAAGACATGAGCATAATAAAATAAATAACATAGAAAAGGGGCAAGGCTGGGGGAGGAGTCATACGGCTCAGGAAAAATAGGTTCATACGGCCAGGGGGACTCATGCGGCCAGGGATTAAGGACGCATGTGGCTCGAAAAGAACGGCTCATGCGGCTAGGAGAAGCGGGGCACATGCGGCCAGGAGAGCAATCTCATGCGGCTCAGGGAAAATAGATCTCATGCGGCTGGAGGGAGAGCAGTCCATACGGCTCGGGAGACTGGGTCTTATGCGGCAATGGAATTGAGTCTTATGCGGCCAGGGAATGAAGGAGCCTCATGCGGCTCAGGAAAAATAGACGGAGTCTTATGCGGCTGGGCCAATGTGGGTCATGCGGCCCAGTCCAAGTAAATGCCATGCGGCCAGGGTTTTTATACGACTGGAGAACACTAGCCCTTATGCGGCCAAGAAATAAGTCTCATGCGGCTAATGCGGGAAATTCCATGCGGCCAATAGATCAAATCTTCATGCGGCTCAGCCTCATGCAGTTGGGAATAAGGTTCATGCGGCTGAATAAGGTTCATGCGGATAGGATATTCATACGGCCAGGAAGGGAACTTGCCGGATAAAGATCATGTGGCTAAGTTCATGCAGCAAGGAACATGTGGTTGAGAACTGTTCTTCTTCTCCATTCTTTCGGGAAGAAGAACCATGCAAGCCAGGGCTCTCCAGCTCCATAGATCCTTCATCCAGAGTCCAAATCCGAACTTATATAGGTCAAAATGGGGCAGAATAAAATTCTCTACAACATGGAATCATCAGAACTTGATAATAACAAGATTAAATAGATCAAAACCCAAGAAAGCCGAAAATAAAATAAACTTAGATCTATAAGCAATGAGCCATGGAAATTAAAAATGCTAAGTACTAAAGTGTTTTAGAATGCTGTGAAGAAGAGAATGGAACAATAAAACTTGAGTTCCTCCATGAAGCAAGATGCACTTGCCTAAGCTCTCCTGGTTGGTGGAGAGAATTAATGGAGGAAGAAGAAGAAGTGAATGAGGAGAGAGAAAGGGGGGTTAATAAATGGTGAGGGAGGTGGTAGGTAGGGGTTCATGCTAACCCAAACCCAACCGAACCCAACCAAACAAAACCAAGCCATGCCAAGATGAGCCCAAAATAAGCTAAACTAGGATCAAGACAAGCATGGCAAGTCTAGCTACAGGTTGGGATTCCGTACACGTATACAAAATACGTAATACGAACCACGGGCATTACAACTCTACTCACCTTAAAAGAATTACATCCTCGAAATTTAATTAAGAGGCTGGAGAGACAAGGACAAGCTATATTAAGCAATCAATCAAACAATCAATCATGCAAGCAAGAAATTTGAAGGCATGAGGAAGAGGGAAGACATCTTGCTAGGAACCTATCTGCCGGTTCTGAATCTGAGCTTGGACCTGGGCATACGGCTGGGGTCTCTGCTGCTGGAAGACTTGTGCCTGAGGCGGCAATGACCTCGGAGGCTGGTACTATTGTTGTAGTGCTGGTGCTGGTGCCCTAACCGATGGACTGTTTAGGTTCGCTGACGATGAGCTGGCCCTATTTGGGCAGGATCCTACCTTGAGATCCGGTGCCCCACAAGCCAAACACAATCCCTGTGCTCTGCGACACTCCAAAACAACGTGTCCTGGCTTCCCACAATGAGTGCAGCCCATTGTGGAAGACTGCTTCTGCTTCTGTTGCTGAGGGGACGTCAGAGTCGAATGCTGAACCAACGTAACCGAATCCGCTCTTTGGGGAAATCTAATAGTCAAAGCCCTAGCTGCCAAGGCTGGTGTTGAAGACTGGGTCATCTGGCCGTGAGATCGCTTCCGACCTCCGGTCCTGTCCACTATCCCCTGTGAGGTATACTCATGCCTCCTGGCTGCCCTTAATACCACATCAAAAGTCTAATGCTCAAACTGCTCCACTGCCAACAAAATCTTGAGATGGAGCCCCTGTTGGAACCGCTGGGCTCTATCGAACTCGGTCGCTACTAAGGTGGGAGCAAACCGACTGAGTCTCGAAAACTCGGTCGCATATCCATCGATCGTCCTACCCATCTGCTTCAGATTGGTGAACCTCGTCTGTAGATCGTATCGAGCTACAGCATCAAAATACTTAGTCCGGAATCTCTCTCTGAATACTGTCCATAAAATAGGGGCCACTAATCCAACGGCCTGTGCCACCCACCAGCTACGGGCAAGATCCAATAACTACAGGCACACCACGGCCACCTTCTCATCTTCTGGAGTCCTGGCTGCTTCTGGGATGACCTCAGTGTCCTGAAGCCATGCATCTGCAGTAATAGCATCTTCGCTACCATCAAAGAATGGAGGGTTCAAGCGCTTGAAGTTGTTGGCCGCGCTTTTATCCTGATGACCTCTTCTGGTCACAGCATCTGCCACCGCCTGGTACAAGGCATCTCCTTGACGATCCTGAAAAGCTAATGATGATCTGATAAGACCCACCAAAGTGCCATCATCAAGCTCTGTAGGCTGGACGGGCTGAACGGGTGGCTCTCCTCCGGTAGGCACGACTATGGAGGCTACTCCTGAATGTTGGACTTGATCTCCGGGTTGCTGCTGGTCCACGGGAGGTGCTCTGCCTTGCCGATCAGCAGGGCCAGGTACAATGCCGCTGAAGAAGACGACATAGGGAACAATAAGGAAGGACCAAGACAGATCAACGATACAAGCATGTGATCAGGACAAGATTTTCAGGGATTAGAATATACGGGCAAAGATCAAAGGCAAGTGCTGATTGAGACATCTATTCGGTAAATCCTCACATATCTTGATTTACAAGACATGCATGGGCCACCACTTAAACCATGTCACGCTCCAGAACCAGAATACTGGAGAGCGGGGGCGAACATAGCCAACTACGTATAATGAAATGGAATCCATCTCACCATACGGTCACGGCTATCTAGATATATGAGGGTTTAACTACAAGCCATCAGTCTCTTAAGGTCATGAACAAGCATAGAGTCTTAATCTCAAGCAAGTAAGTAAGGTTACAAGATGTAAGATCACCAAATATACAATAGTAAGGCGTCCCAAACATTATATATTCAGCTGATCATGAAAGTAGTCATTACAAAATATGAAGACTAGCAAGAGTTTTAGTCATACATGATCAACCCTAGGATCTGTCAATCATGTTGCAGCCCGTAGGCAGACAGTAATAAAGTACAATCGAGCTAACACGTGCTCGTCGGCTAAACGTCTCAAAAGAATATTTTTTACAATAGAGTGGGAGAGCCAAAATAAACCCACTCGTTGCCAGGATTCTATCTAGTGGTCACCATCTGGCTGGAAGGTCGGTAGATCCTCTGGAGTTGCTCCGATATCTGGCCATACAAAACCAACTAGGTCAGATCCCAGAAAGAGCGAGTGCTAGAAACGAAGCTTCACTTAAGAACTAAAAACCATCAATTAGCACAAGAGTATAAATAAATAGTAAGAACTGGAAATATAGAAAAGAAATCAGGATGATATATGACGAGATAACCATGGAACTATTCAGATAACCAGGTTACAACCCGTAAACCAAACAAGGACCGGGGTTGTAACCCTTCATCTGAACGGAACTTGGTTTCACACCATATATCGGCAAGATAAACTAAGAAACCAGGTCATGTAACGATCTTATACAGGATCAAGACAAGACTAGACTGGTTATACCTCATCCAACAATCACGGCCAAGCAATAAGTACGGCTTGATACTTTAACTAACTAGGGTTATCACAAGCCTAGTTACTAGCAAGATGCAGCGAGATTATTCCAATAGCCATAAGCCCTGCAGACCATCCAGTCTATCCGGATACAAATTAGGGGTTAAATTCAAGTGGGTACATCGTCCAGGAAACGCATGTACCCTTAAGTAGCTTGGAGGGTGCAACATATGACAGTGTGCTGGAAATGTGCCCTACTCGACGGCAGGCTACAGATCTCAAGTGGGGCGCCTAGATAACGGCATTGCCTGTAGCTGAAGAAATCTCTTTATGACTACTGGATTATTCTAGTAATTAGCCTTAGTTGAATTCAGTAGGTACCCCTGACCGTGGTACTCAGGGGTCCCTGTCCTAGACATGATACAAGACAAGACCGGTTCATTTGTACAAGCACAATCGCCCATGGTGTCTAGGTCATTCATTCTTGTCATGTTAAGCTAGCCGTCGCAACAGCATTTCGAGATATATCATGCCAGGTATACTTGTTAGGGGTGTACCACGATGGGCCACTATCATGCTCATGTTACTTGTCAAGAGTGCACTACTACGGGTCACTATCGTGTTCAAGGATATCATATCAAGTTTACTTGTCAGGAGTGCGCCACGACGGGCCACTATCATGCTCATGTTACTTGTCAAGAGTGTACCACTACGGGTCACTGTCACGTTCATGGTACATATGCAGGATAACATAGTACAAACATTCTATCAAGAGGCCCAAGTACACTGAGGGCCACAAGACATGAGCATAATAAAATAAATAACATAGAAAAGGGACAAGGCTGGGGGAGGAGTCATGCAGCTCAGGAAAAATAGGTTCATACGGCCAGGGGGACTCATGCGGCCAGGGGTTAAGGGAGCATGCGGCTCAGGAAGAACGGCTCATGCAGCCAGGAGAAGAGGAGTGCTTGCAGCTAGGAGAGCAATCTCATGCGGCTCAGGGAAAATAGATCTCATGCGGCTGGAGGGGGAGCGGTCCATGCGGCTCGGGAGACTGGGTCTTATGCGGCAATGGAATTGAGTCTTATGCGGCCAGGGAATGAAGGAGCCTCATACGGCTCAGGGAAAATAGACGGAGACTTATGCGGCTGGGCCAATGCAGGTCATGCGGCCCAGTCCAAGTAAATGCCATACGGTCAGGGTTTTTATGCGGCTGGAGAACAATGTCCCTTATGCGGCCAAGAAATATCTCATGCGGCTAATACGGGAAAGTCCATGCGGCCAATAGATCAAATCTTCATGCGGCTCAGCCTCATGCGGTTGGGAATAAGGTTCATGAGGCTGAATAAGGTTCATGCGGCTAGGATATTCATACGACCAGGAAGAAAACTTGTCGCATAAAGATCATGCGGCTAAGTTCATGCAGCAAGGAACATGCGGTTGAAAACTGTTCTTCTTCTTCTTCATTCTTTCTGGAAGAAGAACCATGCAAGCCAGGGCTCTCATGCTCCATAGATCCTTCATCCAGAGTCCAAATCCGAACTTTCATAAGTCAAAATGGGGCAGAATAAAATTCTCTACAACATGGAACCATCAGAACTTGATAATAACAAGATTAAATAAATCAAAACCCAAGAAATTCAAAAATGAAATAAACTTAGATCTATAAGCAATAAGCCATGGAAATTAAAAATGCTAAGTACTAAAGTGTTTTAGAATGCTGTGAATAAGAGAACGGAACAATAAAACTTGAGTTCCTTCATGAAGCAAGATGTACTTGCCTAAGCTCTCCTGGTTGGTGGAGAGAATTAATGGAGGAAGAAGAAGAAGTGAATGAGGAGAGAGAAGGGGGGTTAATAAATGGTGAGGGAGGTGGTAGGTAGGGGTTCATGCTAACCCAAACCCAACCGAACCCAACCAAACAAAACCAAGCCAAGCCAAGCCACACCAGGATGAGCCCAAAATAAGCTAAACCAGGATCAAGACAAGCATGACAAGTCTAACTACAGGTCAAGATTTCATACACGTATACAAAATACGTAATACGAACCACGGGCATTACAGATGGCCCTGCTCTCAGCCTAGAAAGAAATAGGAACTTATTAATATCTCCTCCTTATTTTGACCTTACCTCAAGGTCAAAGTATGGATAAGTTCTAATGAACTCCCAAGTAACTGTATCCCCTTCTTTTCACTGGACCAAGAGATCTACTGCAGCTCTGTTTCCCCTCTTGATCAGTCTTTTGTCGATGATCCAATTAGATTCCAGTATAGCATCTTCTACCAAACTAGGGACCCTTTGCTGAATTTTGAGCCTCTACAGGTAAAGTTAATACATAAGCCATAGTTCCAACCTTGGAGATTACCTAGTAGGACCCATAATATTTGGGAAAAGTTTTAAATGCTTACTATGAGTAACTCTCACCTGTCTATAGGGTTGTACCTTAAGAAAAACATAGTCTCCAACTTCAAAGCTTCTATAAGTCCTATGCATGTCTGCAAATTTCTTTATCATGTCATGCACAAGCCTCAAATTATCCCTGAGTAATTGTAATGCATTGTATCTAGCAGCCATAACCTCAACCACCCTATTGTCTTGTGCAATCTCTAGAAGATAAGTAAGCAGATTGGGTGGAGCTCTCCCATACACAACTTCAAAGGGAGTGGTCCTTGTCGCAGTATGCCGATTGGTATAAAACCAATATTCAGCCCAATGTAAAAAAAACTACTTCATTCCTTGGTCTTATGGTTACAGAAGCATCTTAAGTAAGCTTCTATACACCTATTAGTAACCTCAGTCTGTCCATCATACTTGGGGTGATAAGTTGTAGAATACCTCAGCTGAGTTCTCTGCAGTTTGAAAAACTCAGTCCAAAAAATACTTGTAAAGAGGGGATCCATGTCACTAATAATGGATTTAGGCATGCCATGTAGTTTAAAAACCCCTTCCAATAACATATTACAGAAGCATGAAAAAGGTGGAGTTTATACGGATCATCACTCCATGCGGCCAAGAGAAATCAAATCGCAGAGGGAGACTCTCGAAGATCCCCTGTGGCCAAGTGAAACTAAGTCGCAAAAAGAGTGCTCCTGGATATCCCATGCGACAAAGAAAACTCGAGCTGCAGAAGTAAGGCTCTCATAAACCCCCTGCGGCTGAGTGGATTCGAGCCGCAGAGGGAAGGCTCTCGAAGATCCCATACGGCCAAGTAAAACCAAGCCACAGAAGCAAGGCTCTCGAGGATCCCATGCGGCTAAGTTGAACCAAGCCTCAGAAGTAAGGCTCTCAAAGATCCCATGCGGCCGAGCGGAGCCGAGCCGCAGAAGAAAGGTTCCTAAGCCCACTATGCGTCCAAGGCGGTTCAGGCTCTACTTTATGGGGGGACATGTGGCAATTTGACCAAGTCCCAACTACCCGGATTCACAACAAAGAAATCTCAACAATCCCCACTAGCTGGCAGCCCAAGCTCGAGTCTTTGTGTGCTATTACAGACACGTGGCCACGTGGCCCTCTATGCGGCCCAAAATCTGATGTATGCAGGAATCACTATAAATAGCAAGGTACCACACCCATGCTAAAGGCTGGCAAATTTCTTCAAGAGCAAAGACAGTGTCTGATAGTCCAAGGAGTAAGGCAGAGTTGCTACACTTTTCCGAGCCTCCATCGTCACCCCCCAGAATCAAAAATTAAACAATTGTACCTAGATTGTTTCCTAGGATTTCTTTCTAGGCTTTCTTTTGTACAAGAGAGTTTGCAATCAAGTTCAATTCATCTGTAATTTTTGTTCTTGATATTTTAATTGCAAACACGATGACGACTCTGCTGGGACTTCCTTCTCATCTGTTGAGAAGTTGGTGACGCAATCTAACGCATCCAAGCTCGGCTCTACGCAGAAAATACTCGTGGTTCGTTTTGACCAACAAGTATTCGAAGAAATGCTCTCTAAAGGGAGCGCCAGCCCGTCATAGAAGCAAGCCAACCCGAAGAGAACCCGCAGGACTTTAAAGCGCAAAACTGTTGCCCCTCGCCCGAAGAAGCTCCTTCTGTGGCCCAAAACGGTGATCAAAGCTCTCATTCAGCCTTGCTTCCGACCGTAGAGAACCCCACTGTCCCCAAATCCAGCAAAGAAAAATACTACGATGCTGAGCTTTTGGGGGCACAAGAAAAATCCATACGGACGAAGAAGAGGTCGCATAAGAAAAATGGGCAATCAGTCTATGCGGCAACCAACTCTTGCCGCAGGAAGATGGCCGATGCGGCAGCCAATCCTGGCCGCAGACAGGCTGCCTCATACGGCCCTGTCAGAAGCTCTGTTTTCAACCGTCTCTCATGCGGACCCGACCCCATACGACTATTAAGAATATAGAATATTCTAATCTGGACTCTTCTTACTATGCGGCTTCGGGTGCTAAATTGAAAAGTCTAGGGCAGTACAGGCCCAACAAGCCCAGTCAACTGTCTAAGCTGCTGACAGTCAGCGGGTACCGTT
Organism: Iris pallida; assembly: GCA_029216955.1. Taxonomy (NCBI): domain Eukaryota; kingdom Viridiplantae; phylum Streptophyta; class Magnoliopsida; order Asparagales; family Iridaceae; genus Iris; species Iris pallida. Next base: position 57,384 of record JANAVB010033661.1, read on the forward strand.
AACTATTATACAGGCTCCTGATGGAACGTTGTACAGAACCACCCGCGTCCAGTCCTCCAGGGCAAACGGACAGGGTGGGTCTCAAAAGTCTTCCAATTATGAGCGAGAGCTTGTGCTTTTACTAGCCTCGGATCAGGAAGCAAATATGATATCTATGCATCCGTGTGCTCAGGATACCCGAGCCCACAAAACGAATACAAAGGTAGATCAATCTGCTCTCGACTTACGAGAAGTACTCATCCACAAATGCAAGAAGAGAAAGGCAACCTTGGCATGTGGTGAGCCCTCCCTAGGACATTATTGTACCCAAGTTGTCATCAAATGCTGCTGCGATAAGTCGACAGCCCCTGAAGATCGGCAGTCCATTTTCCAACGACTGTACCAACCAGCACATGTCCGACGACAACTCAAAAAACATGTACAAATTTTGGGAGACGAGGAATTTCCTTTTGCCTCCTGCAATTTAACTCGAAAGGTTTCTGTCGGCAAGGGAGGAAAGAAGGCAGGCTCCTCCAGCCCGGCAATCTCAGCCAGCACCGCAAGGAAACTCCCATCTGGAGGATTATCGTCGACAACCACATGGGGTGTCTACCTGGACACCCGGTCCAGAAAGAAGCTTCTAACACCCGGGGATGCATCTTCGACCTCCCTGGGGGTAGATGAAGGTGGGGGTAGCAGTCCCCACAATGTATGCATCAACCCGGTGTTCCAAGACGACACACAGGGTGTCACGACCCGCACCTATTTTTTTGGATATGAGACGTGTCCAAGCCAGCCTACGCCGCAGAGTCGGCGGTAGAACGCCGTCAAGCCCGCAAGAAATAATTGTTCAAAATAAACATTATTGTTCATTCACATTTCTACATTTTATTACAATATTTACAATATTTCTAATTAAAAAATATAAGATTTTACAGTTAATAAAATTGATACAATTGCTTTCTATTTCTAGGTCGACCTCAACATACCCATATCCTTCCAGTGCTAAGAATGATCGCGGCTAAACCTGAAAAATATTGGTTTCCAGTCAAGAATGGTACAAGTACACAAACCGATGGCAATGCAAAACATAATAGAATTAACAAGACATAAAAATAGTATATGAGAGATGAAAAGTAGAGAGATACTGATGACATGGCACGGTGGGAAAAGGAAAAGGAAAAATAAAAGACATCTACCTAGGTGGTTTGAAATATCATTTTCAACAAGTGAACGGCTAGGGGGTAAATACGGCTCACTGCACATGTCGTGTGCAGCTGCTATCATTCACGAAAGACACGGGGGATAGTTCTGGATAGTCCACATGTCTACTAAGATATTTTCCCTCCCGACTACTCCGTATGACGAGCGTGTCAACAAGCAGAAAGATATATGTATAGACATAAAATGAAAAGACTACTACGAATCGAAAAGCAATCAGAAAGTGCACTTGCCTGAGGTCCTTAGCTGGAGAAACTAATAATAATATACCACTCAATGAGCCACAATCAGTCAACACATGCAGGAGTCTCCAGATGCTGAAATAAACAGTACCAACGTTCTCAGAATAGTCAAATTAGCTAGGATTGCCTGTCCTTAAGTCCAATTCTGGATACAGGGGCAAAACGGTAATTTCGGGCAAAAACGATGTCCGCTGTTGGACCTACTTTGCACCGAAAAGTGCGCCAGAGTCAACGGTCTCTAAAGTCATCAAACTATATGTCTACGAATCTGGTTTTCTGATACGAACCCAACCGTATGTCCAGAGTTGGATTCCAGCGGGCCGTGCACAAAATCGCACGTTGAGTGGGACCGTAGGGCCCGTAAAACGGCGTACGATTCAACTGTCTCAGAATTGGACCAAACTTGGCATACAGGACCAAAAAATTGATACGGTGCTGTTGGCGCAAGTTTTGCCTCGATCTGACGAACGTGTACAAAGTAATTGGGAAACTTGCACAGAGGCCGATATGGTGAATTTTGACGGATATGCTTCAAATTCATCGCGCACACGCAACCAATTTGAATTCCGCCAAAGCCCACACGACCACGAAGCTGTTACGCACCTTTTGATGCCTTCGGTGTGCGACCATGTCGCACAAAATGATGGGACGCACGTCGTATCGTGGGTTTTTGTGATTTTCAAAACAGGTTTTTCTGTAACTTTACAATCCAATTACACATTATACCGTGAACGAAAAATTAATCTATCTGAAGGGTTTTGTTGTCCTACATGATGTCTAAATAATTGTTCAAATAGAATTCTAAACTGGTCATTGGTTTGACCAGAAACGAACTCCCAACATGGGTATTTGGACTGGGTTTTAGTCTGTTTGTAAGCAGGTTTTTCCGAGTTTTGGCACTCGATTTACCACGCGTATATCGCTAAATAATTACATCTACTTGAAGGGAGACAAAGAGGGTTAGGTTATCGGATTACCTGCAAAGACGGTTCAACCATTGGTCGACCGAGCGCGACGAAAATCTATCGCGAAGTCGGTCTCGCGCAGCCATCTGTTGTTGTCTCTCACAAGGCACGCGCGTGCACGCGCGGTCGTCCGGCCTGCCGCCGGCAACCCGTGGCCGACCGTCGGCCACGTGGGGCGGCGCGCGCGCAGGGACGTGCTCGGATACGTGTTAGGGTTAGGGTTCGAGTTTTTGCTCTCACGAACGCGGCTCTCCCATATGTATACTAATACATATCATCGGCTGAGAGTTCTACAGGGGTCGGTTTTGGGGGATTGGGCCGGGAAAGGCTGATGTGGGGTAGGGCCTGGTGGGCTGTTATCTTATTTTTTTTTCCTTTTTTTTTTTATTTCTTATTCTATTTCTATTATGTAACAAATTCACATACAAATATTTATTTGACTATAAAATAATATAGAAATAATATTATTAAATGACAATCCCAATAAATAATAATAATAATAATAGCAGAATTTAATAAATCAATAATGGTATATATATATATCATTATATATATATATATATATATATATATATATATATATATATATATATATATCACTACATATATTTCTATATATACAATACATATATGTATATCTCTGCATGTACGTATCAATAAATACCCAGTCAATCAAAATAATATTAATATTTATTTATGTACAAATATTTCGAGTGTAAGGCTACCACATACAATATGCATATGTAAATACTATTTATTTACCCCTAATAGAAAATAACTCATAATAAATCTATTTTCTATATTAGGGCCTATTATTTTATATATATATATATCTATTATATATATCACTACATATATTTCTATATATACAATACATATATGTATATCTCTGCATATACGTATCAATAAATACCCAGTCAATCAAAATAATATTAATATTTATTTATGTACAAATATTTCGAGTGTAAGGCAACCACATACAATATGCATCTGTAAATACTATTTATTTACCCCTAATAGAAAATAACTCATAATAAATCTATTTTCTATATTAGGGCCTATTTTATATATATATATATATATATATATATATATATATATATATATATATATATATATATATATATATATATATATATATATATATATATATATAGTATTTATTGATGCATATTAAAAAAAAAATAACTGAAAATATATATATATATATATATATATATATATATATATATATATATATATAACATTTTTTGACGAAGATAATTTAACCAAAAATAACTGAAATAATATTATATAATAGTAACCATAATAATAATATTAATATTATATAATCTCAATAATAATAATAATAATAATAATAAAATTTAATAAACCAATAATGGTGTATATACCATCATGCATAGTCTAATAATCCTAAAATGTACAAAGACCTATTTTATACAAATATTATTGAATATCAACTAATAACAATATTTATAATACTTAGTTAAGAATATTTAAAAATATTCATTAGATTACTAAAATGGAATACGACAAAATCATACCAAAAATGCATCAACACGAATGTCATTAGACGTACTGCATGACTACATGGGCTTGGGCTCAGTTCGGGTTCAGTTTGACTAGTTTGGTGCGACCGGGTCACCTAGACGTCAAATAATATTAATAATGAATAATTAACTATTTATAATGGTCATGTCGCAACTTTGCCTGGTTCTCCTAGTTAGGACATCACTATGGCTCGACATTCCCTACCAGGGCTAATACACTGGTCAAAGTAAGCTACTGCACTATCAGTGCCATGATTCCTAGTCGTCTTGTACTCCAAATCTCAACTATGGCTAAAATCATCTACCGTAATAATTAACTATTTAATTATTTATAAAAATTCTAAAATCACTATTTAAATCAAATAATTAATAAATAAATATTTTAAAGATTTTCGGGAAGGGAGACTACAAATCTATCCACCTTAAAAATAATTTCGTCCTCGAAATTCAAATTCATAACTATTTCTTAAAATTCAAAGTCTAGTATTCCCTTAATCTCCTCAAATTTTAATTCCTCTAAATAATTTATACCCTCCTCCTAGCCATTTTGTAACTACAAATCCTTGAGGACTTATACCCACCTTTGGTCATACTATTCCTTAAAACTAACATCTTATAATTTTCTAACTAGTTGCTAACAATCCTACCAACCGATAGCTACAACATGAGGCATCTATAAGTTTTTCTTATCTATCAAGCAATCCAAGATTTAACAGGCAACAGATTTACACAAGTAGCTAAGAAATATTGATAAATTCTAATAAGCATGACCATTCATCACTCTGAAATGGGGAGGATAGAAAGATAAGAAAAATAATCGAGAGCAAATATGAAGTTTCAGTGCGGTAGAGAGTTTCCAACGATACAGCTAAAAAGGGTGTTTACGAACCACTGATTTATTTGCTAGATTGGACTACTCTAGTCTAGTCACTTGCTAAATCGAAGAACTCTTCATTTCCTAGATGGCTTGCAATTCATACAATACGGAAGTTCCATTCTCGAAATTCTGAACAAAGTTCCATAATAGAACAGAATCTGAGAAATCAAGATTGTGGTCTTAATGGGTTCTCTATTTGGACATCAGTCGTCGGTTGGATGAACATTGGGTTTCAATCTATATGGACTAGACAAGATCCCCAATGATAAAACTATTCTTACTAGATTAGGGTAACCTAGAATAGGTTTCTACCCAAGGGATTGAGCTAGTTGCTAGTCAGGTTGGTTAGCTAGGTCCCTAAAGCTCAAAATGTGCCTTCAGTGACTTTGTGTTTAAGGAGCACATGAGACCTTAATTGGGTGGCACACTAGTGGCATATGCGTAGTGGGCTTCGAGTAGATCACAACCATATACTGGGTCGAAAGGTTCGAGTCGAGGTTGAGGCTCTAGTGAAAGTCGGAAAGTATAACGGGTAGGTACTATGGTAAGAGTTATAGCTAGTCCTTTTGTCCTGAAAGTTGTACCATAAAAATAGAGTACCAGGGGACGGGTTTGAGTGGGACATGATATGTTTAGATGAAGATGGACTCGTCTAGATCTTGCATATAAAATTTGTTGGAAGATAACAGCTGGTCTCGTGTTCTGAATATTAATGACACGGCCGGGGACACAAAATAGTCTAAGTAGAAAGTGGGAGTCCATGGGGCACTAACTGTCATTCTAATGGGAATTATTCTAATCAATTGGTAATCCTTATATATCCCCAAACCTTAGTAGGCTTAAAGTCTACCCACCTTAGAAGCTGGGACATGCTTTTAGGAATACTGAGGATAGAAGAATTCCAAAGTTCGGATATTGTAACTCGACTCTGGTCAATAAAGAACAAGGCACAGCGTAACAGAATACGGTAGATATAAGTCAAGCCAAGGACTGGCCGATGGTAGCTACATTTGCTTATACCACTATCATAGCCATGGAGGTACTCTGTATCTATCTATCAATTATGAGCTTTCGTCTTTCCAATCAGTGAAGACGAAAACAATAAAGAGTTCAAGGGAGATGTCACTGAACACAATTACATGATTCAAGGGCAAATGTTTAATTCAAGAGGAATTGTCAAAACAGTCGTTGATGAGATCCTAGAGATATCTATATCTCAATCCACGTAAGACAATTAAATAAGCGAACCAAATGCATCATGGTTGATCAGACCGTAATACAATGATTCTGATTAGACAATATGTTAGTGGACGTCCCCAGTAAACATATGTCTTGAATCAAGCTCGATAAAAGAGTAAGCTTGCAAAACTAGGCTGTAATAGCAGTATTGGTCAAGATAGTCGAAATACAAGTACGCGAGATTTTTGGAAGGAGGAGATAGTAGTTCGAGTTTTGAAATAATCAAAACCTTACCTGGTGTTCTTGCTTATACGGTCTTCCTGCAATCTTCCTATCCCTAAGGCCTTGGTCGACTAATGGGTTATGGACTTCTGAATTCTATATTCTAAGTAAACCTATTAGTGTTAGTCAATTACCTCGTCAATAGACCACAAGGACCACATAATGCTAAGTTGAGAGGCATGCTACCACTTACAGGGCTTCCACTAGTATTGGCATTGGGTCTTAAGGGACATACAGGGCATTTTTATATCCTCTATGGTATCCTAGACTTGTAATCCCGTCTAAAATCATTTTACCGAGAATTGTGCCTCGCCTGTATACTCAGGTTGCGGCAAACCCTTGGTTTCGTGATTCAGAGGTGACATGCTACCAGGTACTCTACTCTATATTGGCACAAGGGTATCTAAGATCTAAAAGAGGTCATTCGAGAACATAGCTTTAGCAATGTTCCATAGACTATGGTTCCTCGGGATGATTTCAATTCTGTAGGTTGTGCCTCGCTAGTGCGCTGCTGGCTGCAGTGAACCCACACTCTCCGCTCTCAGGTAATTGACGACAGTGCGCTGCTGTCTAGTTATCGCAGTCGTTAAACTGCTCCTACTATATTCCTAAGAACGTCAAAGAGCTGTTAAGGATTCAACTTAGTTGACTATGGTAGGAAGCGTAAACACCTGCCTGTAAGTCTTAGTCCTTAAAGTAAAAGGTTGACCGGGAAAAAAACTGACGACAAAAAAAATAAGAACATCCTAACATTTATCTCATATATATTTCAAATGGTTGAGGGAAAAACTTTGAATTAAATCTAACTCGCTATTCATACAGAAATAACAGAATTAGGAATTATAAACCAATTTCTTACAGTAAAATAGAATTTAAAACAAGCAATTCTAATTCATGATATGAAATTTATATCTAGATAGAGTAAAAGAAAACTGAACAGGTTATCACGATTAAAGCCTTAATTATAGATAAGCCTAACTTACCAGTGAATAGTGGATCCACATTGGATCATAATGTCATACCAAAGGTATCAGTGTATCTTATAGAGACCTGGCAAGTATTCTAAATAGCATGGCCTATGTAACAACCTTAACTACCCAACGATCAATTTGAACAAGGGACTCCTAGTCCTAGTTATTCTCCTAAATTATTTTAATCCTATTTGTGAATGAGCATTTCCTGGGCGCAGGCTCGCGGCAGTACGACTAATATGGTACTACCGCGAGTTCGCATATTTTGCGAAGACTGACCTGCATGGGCCACCACAAAAACTTGTCACGACCTGCACCCACTTTTTTCGGATACGAGACGTGTCCAAGCCAGCCTACGCCGCAGAGTCGGCGGTAGAACGCTGTCAAGCCCGCAAGAAATAATTGCTCAAAATAAACATTATTGCTCATTCACATTTCTATATTTTATTACAACATTTACAATATTTCTAATTAAAGAAAATACAAGATTTTACAGTTAATGAAATTGATACAATTGCTTTCTATTTCTAGGTCGACCTCAGCATACCCATATCCTCCCAGTGCTAAGAATGATCGCGGCTAAACCTGAAAAATATTGGTTTCCAGTCAGAAATGGAACAAGTACACAAACCGACGGCAATGCAAAACATAATAGAATTAACAAGACATGAAAATAGCATATGAGAGATGAAAAGTAGAGAGATACTGATGACATGGCACGGTGGGAAAAATAAAAAGAAAAATAAAAGACATCTACCTAGGTGGTTTGAAATATCATTTTCAACATGTGAACGGCTAGGGGATAAATACGGCTCACTGCACGTGTCGTGTGCAGCTGCTATCATTCACGAAAGACACGGAAGATAGTTCTGGGTAGTCCACATGTCTACTAAGATATTTCCCCTCCCGACTACTCCGTGTGACGAGCATGTCAACAAGCAGCAAGATATATGTATAGACATAAAATGAAAAGACTACTATGAATCGGAAAGCGATCAGAAAGTGCACTTACCTGAGGTCCTTAGCTGGAGAAACCAATAATAATATACCACTCAATGAGCCACAATCAGTCAACACATGCAGAAGTCTCCAGATGCTGAAATAAACAGTACCAACATTTTCAGAATAGTCAAATTAGCTAAGATTGCCTGTTCTTAAGTCCAATTCTGGACACAGGGGCAAAACGGTAATTTCGGGCAAAAACGATATCCGTCGTTGGACCCGTTTTGCACCGAAAAGCGTGCCAGAGTCAACGGTCTCTAAAGTCGTCAAACTATATGTCTACGGATCCGATTTTCTGATACGAACCCAGCCGTATGTCCAGAGTTGGATTTCGACGGGTCGTGCACAAAATTGCCCGTTGAGTGGGACCGTAGGGCCCGCAAAACGGCGTATGATTCAACTATCTCAGAATTGGACCAAACTTGGCATATAGGACCAGAAAAACGATATAGTCCTGTTGGCGTAAGTTTCGTCTCGATCTGACGAACGTGCACAAAGTAATTGGGAAACTTGCAAAGAGGCCGATACGGTAAATTTTGACGGATACACTTCAAATTCGTTGCGCACACGCGACCAATTTGAATTCCGCCAAAGCCCACACGACCACGAAGCTTTTACGCACCTTTCGATGCCTTTGGTGTGCGACCACGTCGCCCGAAATGACGGGACGCACGTCGTATCGTGGGTTTTTGTGATTTTCAAAACAGGTTTTTCTGTAACTTTACAATCCAATTACTCATTATACCATGAATGAAAAATTAATCTATCTGAAGGGTTTTGTTGTCCTACATGCTGTCTAAATAATTGTTCAAATAGAATTCTAAACTGGTCATTGGTTTGACCAGAAATGGCCTCCCAACATGGGTATTTGGACTGGGTTTTAGTCTGTTTGTAAGCAGATTTTTCCGAGTTTTGGCACTCGATTTACCATGCGTACATCGCTAAATAATTACATCTACTTGAAGGGAGACAAAGAGGGTTAGGTTGTCGGATTACCTGCGAAGACGGTTCGACCATTGGTCGACCGAGCGCGACGAAAAGCTATCGCGAAGTCGGTCTCGCGCAGCCATCTGTTGCTGTCTCTCACAAGGCACGCGTGCGCATGTGCGGTCGTCCGGCCTGCCGCCGACGACCCGTGGCCGACCGTCGGTAACGTGGGGCGGCACGCGCGCATGGACGTGCTCGGATACGTGTCAGGGTTAGGGTTCGAGTTTCTGCTCTCACGAACGCGGCTCTCCCATATATATACTAATACATATCATCGGCTGAGAGTTTCACAGGGGTCAGTTTTGGAGGATTGGGCCGGAGAAGGCTGATGTGGGGTTGGGCCTGGTGGGCTGCTATCTTATTTTTTTCCTTTTTCTTTTTTTTTATTTCTTATTCTATTTCTATTATGTAACAAATTCACATAAAATATTTATTTGACTATAAAATAATATAGAAATAATATTATTAAATGACAATCGCAATAAATAATAATAATAATAGCGGAATTTAATAAATCAATAATGGCATATATATATCATTATATATATCACTATATATATATATATATATATATATATATATATATATATATATATATATATATATATATATATATATCACTATATATATTTCTATATATACAATACATATATGTATATCTCTGCATATACGTATCAATAAATACCCAGTCAATCAAAATAATAATAATATTTATTTATATACAAATATTTCGAGTGTAAGGCTACCACATACAATATGCATCTGTAAATACTATTTATTAAGATAATTTAACCAAAAATAACTGAAATAATATTATATAATAGTAACCACAATAATAATATTAATATTATATAATCTCAATAATAATAATAATAATAATAATAATAATAATAATAAAATTCAATAAACCAATAATGATGTATATACCATCATGCACAGTCTAATAATCCCAAAATGTACAAAGACCTATTTTATACAAATATTATTGAATATCAACTAATAACAATATTTATAATACTTAGTTAAGAATATTTAGAAATATTCATTAGATCACTAAAATGGAATACGACAAAATCATACCAAAATGCATCAACACGAATGTCATTGGACGTACTGCATGACTACATGGGCTTGGGCTCAGTTCGGGTTCAGTTTGACTAGTTTGGTGCGACCGGGTCACCTAGACGTCAAATAATATTAATAATGAATAATTAACTATTTATAATGGTTATGTCGCAACTTGACCTGGTTCTCCTAGTTAGGACATCACTATGGCTCGGCATTCCCTACCAGGGCTAATACACTGGTCAAAGCACGCTACTGCACTATCAATGCCATGATTCCTAGTCGTCTTGTACTCCAAATCTCAACTATGGCTAAAATCATCTACCGTAATAATTAACTATTTAATTATTTATAAAAATTCTAAAATCACTATTTAAATCAAATAATTAATAAAAAAATATTTTGAAGATTTTCGGGAAGGGAGGCTACACAGGGGGTAGCGATCCATTGGAATTATGCAACAGACTTGGACGTACCCGAGGGTGACCGCTTTTGCCAAGATGATGTAGCTTCCTGCACAGGGGGTGGCACCCCCTCTGAATCCGAGGAGGAGGACATTCTGACGTTCTCCGACAACTTCTCAGTATGAGGGTACGACATAGAAAGCACATCCTCTACGGTCCCATCTGTCTCTCCCCACCTGCGGACAGTATTTATGGCGGGAAATGATCATAAAGGACCTACGAATCGACAACGCCTAGAAGTACTTGAAGCCATGCTCCTATCCTTGGTCAAGTCCGTAGACGAAATCAAAGCTGCCTTGCCGACTCAACCAGCAAGGACGCCTGGACAAACAAGCTTTGGACCCGTAGTCAACGCGGACTCCGACACGACCGCTCATCCTTTGGATGACAATCCTCTAGGAGCATCCGCTCCTTCAGCTGCAGACGAAGCCAGGGAGGCAAGGGGGGAAGTCCAGGAGCTTCGAGCAATATTCAATGCCCGAGACTTCTTCCGGGACCTCAGAATACGGCAACTGTACCCCGTTGCGTGGAGAGATGTTCCTTTTTTGCTACGGTAAAAGTTGTTTCACATCGATTCATATGACGAAAAGACCTCTGCTAGTCGGTACATGACCTATTTTGAGGTCACAACCGACCACTTGCCGCATAGCAACGCCATCCTCACACGATTATTCATCGAAGCATTGGAGGAGATCGCGTTCAACTGGTACCGCAACCTTCCGGACAACTGCATCCATTCCTTAGATGGCTTCAAACACATGTTCCTGGAAAGATTCTACGAAGTGGGACATGATGTGACGATGTCGTCTCTCATGGACGTCGTTCAGGGAGAAAGGGAGCTAACGAGAAACTAGATTGAGTGGTTCCGCCAAAACACGATGAGATTGCCCCAAGGCAATCCCGAAAGCTCCTTGATTGAAATCTGCCAGAAGAAGTTGCTCCCTGCAATCAGCCTCTGTATGGGCGAAGATCAGTTTAGGGATTGGACTACCTTCATCATAAGCGCTACCAATACGGAGGCAAAATTAAAGAAGGCTAGCCAGCTGGGACTACATATCCCAGATGGAGAGGACAAAGGGAAACGTCCCGGAACCACCTCCAATAACAACAACAGTGGCGGCACCACCAATAACCGGGACACCAAGGACAAACAGGCCATGGTCGCTGGTACGACCAAAAAGCCAGAACAAAAGTAGGCTGAAGCTCAGTGGCCCAAGGTGAATTACTCATTTAAAGATAGTCATGTCAAGCCTATCTTCGACATGCTCTTTCAAGGGGAAATGATCCAACTCCCTCCACCAGGGCGCGAGCCTCGAGCGGCAGAAATAGAGGACCCAAAATATTGCCACTTCTACCGCTATGTCCATCATTCCACTCATGACTGCTTCCAATTAAAGTGATACATCCAGAATCTTATCCACTCCAAATCTCTGTCGCTAGATTTTGAAGAGGTTACCGTCGCTGCGAACATGGTATCAGTTCAGTTCGATGACTTCCCTCAAACAAATACTCAAGACGGGGTAATACTTGTCCTCCGGGCAACGATGGAGGTTACTAATCTTCTAACCGTCCGGGACCAGACGACTGGCTTGGTACCTCTCACCACGTTATGAGGAGAGGTCATGTGGGTGCACCCAGATCTAGTTCCTGAAGTTACACAGGTAGTGCCATCTTCAACCAATAAGAAGAAGGGAAGGAAGTCCAGATCCTGCCATACAATTTCAGCCGAAGCTAAGGAGGCGGCGGCCATTGTTACCCGGTCTACTGCACAATTCCAGCCCACTCTGGGTAATTCAGTCGAAGACTCTCAGCCGACAATACTGCCTACTACTGATGTTTCGGGGCCATCTCAGCCTCCACCGGTGGACAGGCCCAAGCCGAAGGAAACCCGCTTCGACAGGCCGCTCCGTAAGGATGCACCTCAGGGGCTGGAGAGACCTTACAACTTTGACATACTTGCACAATTGGCTAATATGCCAGCAAAGTTGTCATCATACGAGCTCCTAAGGCTCTCCAAGGATCCTCGTATCATATTGAAAAAAGCACTCCAGAATGTTGTACGTAGCCCAGGTCAAGCCTACAGGGGAGGACGCGTCAACAAATCTCCAGGGCAGCAATTGTGTAGACGCAATACCCAACATCGTGTTCACCCCATAGGACATGTTAATCAAGACCAACTTGCATGATCTCCCCTTGTACTACACTGGATACATAGGTAACATCAAGGTGGATCGGATGCATATCGATCCTGGCTCGTCAATAAGCATTATCCCGAAAAGCTTGCTTCAAATCCTCGGCATCCCTATGCACCGGCTAGCGGCGACCAACACTGCCATTAGTGGTTTCAACTCAGGAAGGAGCTATCCCCTGGGAAAGATCTGCTTGAAATGTCATATTGGCGACCTAAAGACGGAGGTTACCCGCTACGTCATAGACACATATACGTCCTATAATATCCTCTTGGGACATACGTGGATACATGACTATATGATCGTGCCATCCACACTCCACCAGTACTTCAAGTATATCAGTAAGCACGGCTTCGTGAAGACGGAATTTGCCGACATCGATCCCTTCAAAGGGGTTGAGTCTTATTACTCTTCGGAGGCTTGTCTATACGAAGAATCCAAGAAGCACATAACTGACGAACTGGAGGCCATAACAGGGTCAGATGAACCTTTAAAAATCTATCTCCAGGCCTGTAAACCGGGCAAAGCTGCACCCCTTGTCGCAACTTTGCATAAAGAGGTGCCCGGTTCCCCCGTCCCAGCTGCGCAGTTGGAACCGATGGTCATCCGACTCCCGAGGTCCAGCCAGGAGCCAAAATCCGTCGTAGGGCCGATGGTTATTCGATTGCCAAAATCCAATCAAAGGCGATTGAAAGATGCGAGGCCCTCTGTGGAGCCGATGGTGATCCGATTGCCAAGATCTAGTCAAAAGCAATCAAAAGATGCAAAATCCTCTATCGAGCCGATGGTTATCCGTCTCCCCAACAAGGGCCAGCAACCAAGTGTTGATCTGAGGCCCTCACAAGCAGAACCCTTGGTGGTCAAGCTACCAAAGACAGCGTCCCAACCTCCAGTCACGCAGGGGGTAGCTGAAGTGAAAGCAGAACTCGCAAAGTATCTGGTTGCACAGGTGGATAGTCCCTCTCCTAATAATGTAATTCCTGTAGGCAAAATTTCCTATTTCATCAATAAGAGGCTACCTTTGAACTACCCTGAGTGCAATCTGATGTACGCTGTGGAGCACGGTCTGGACATTAACCTGCACACACAAATGACAACTGTCCATATCGCAAACTGACTTACTCCCATTAGAGGTACCTACTTCTTAGTCTCAAGCAAAAGAAAAGGGGATCACACGATCATCTTCGGTCGAAAAGAAGGTCCTCAACCTTTCATGCCAGAAGAGTTCGATCTCGAACCCGACGCTGGAAGATTGTCGCTCTACCTGTATAGTCCCCAAGCCAAGTACTTCATGGAAAAGAAGGGGTACAACATGGAAACCACCCCAGGTCTGAATTACGACAACGGTCGGCGATCGCCTCTGTAGATGTCAGCCCCGACTGGGAAACCTCGGGATTATTACAACAAGTCCAGACTCGGTCTCAGTTATGTTACACCGACAACAACACCCAAGAGCTCCGATGAGAAATACGAGTGGCATTCTCACTCATACGAATCGCCTACATACGATTCCAATGATAGCATTGGGAATATATTCAGGCAGACATTGTCTGCCAACATGGCATCCGCTGACGTTGAAGAAGAAGACGAAGATCTACTTGAACCTCTTGAATTGGAGCCGTGGGCCCAACAACTTGATGCACAATGGAAGAAGCGCTTTGAACAACGAGGTCCTCCCACTGAAGACGAAGTCATGCAAGTTGACCTCGGCAACGAATCCTCTCCAAAGCCAATCTTCGTCAGTAAAAGCCTGACGGACGGCGAGCGGGAGTTGTTGTTACAACTCGTTAGAGAATATATTAACATTTTTGCTTAGAGCTATGAAGACATTCTAGGGCTAAACCCCGAGATCGTACTTCATAAGCTTAATATTCATCCGGACGCAAAACCAGTCAAGCAACAGCAACGACGGTTCCGTCCAGACATCATGAACTCCATCGAAGCGGAAGTAAACAAGCTTATAGCTAGTGATTTCATCCGTGAGGAGCAGCACCCAGACTGGATAGCTAATATAGTACCAGTCATCAAGAATAAAAAAATCCGAATCTGCATCGACTTTCATAATCTGAATGCGGCATGTCCTAAGGATGAATTCCCTCTTCCCATCACCGATATAATGATCGATAATATGCGTGGCTTCGAATGCATGTCCTTTATGGATAGCTTTTCAGGATACAATCAAATTAAAATGCCTCCTGATGATGAGAAGCATACGTCATTTCGAACACCGATCGGCGTGTATTGTTACACAGTTATGCCCTTCGGCTTAAAGAACGTTGGTGCTACATATCAACGAGCTATGAGTGTCATCTTCAGAGATTACTTGCGCAAGACGGTGGAGTATTACGTTGATGACATCACCATTAAAAGTCGCTCCAAGGATGATCACTTATACGATTTGAGGACAGTGTTTGGCCTTATGCGAGCTCACAATCTGAAGATGAATCCCACCAAGTCCTTCCTGGGCGTGTCCAGCGGAAAGTTCTTGGGCTTTGTCATTACTTCCCGAAATATTCACATAGACCCCGATAAAACAAAAGTAATCCTGGAGATGAGCCCACCGAGGAACCTCCGTGAACTCCGTGGCCTTCAAGGAAGTTAGCCTAAATCAGGAGGTTCATATCTAACCTCTCAGGGGAATGTCAACCCTTCACACAACTTAAGAAGAAAGACGTCTCTTTCGGATGGAATGAAGAATGTCAACGCGTCTTTGATGACATTAAGGAATACCTGTCGAATTCGCCAGTTCTAGTAGCCCCAGTCGCCGAAAAGCCCTTCCTGCTCTATGTACGGGCAATAGAACACTCTCTCGACGCCTTGCTAGCGCAGAACAATGATGCGGGGAACGAACAAGCCATCTATTATCTCAGCCGAATGATGGTGGGGCCGGAACATAGGTACACCGTCGTAGAGAATGAATGCCTTGCCTTGGTGTTCGCCATTCAGAAAATACGATACCATGTGACAGGGCAGACCATCCATGTTGTCTCATGAGTCAACCCCCTCAAGGTTCTCATGACCAAGCCGGGCGCACTCAGTTATCATTTAGCCACCTGGGCGATACTGTTATCCTCCTATGATATGGTTTTCGTTCCATAGAAGGCTGTCAAAGGTCAAGCCTTGGCCGACTTTTTAGCAGCCCATCCAGGCTCAAGAACAGCCAGAATCTATGAAAAAATCTCAGACGAAGTTATTAATTCAAACATGACTTCACATGATGCTGTGTGGCGGATGTTCTTCGACGGTGCTTCAAGGATGGGGCCCCAAGTGATATCGTCGCTGGAGTCGGGATAGTATTAATTTCTCCTACCGAATTGGTGGTCAATCGGACATATTCTCTCACAGAACCATGTTCAAACAATGTAGATAAATATAATTCTCTGGTCATCGGACTCCGACTCGCAAAAGAAGTGAAGGACGAATACCTTGAAACATATGGCGACTCGTAGTTGATTGTTAATCAAATTCGAGGCTCATACGAGGTTCGTAACGCGGACCTGATTCTCTATCATCAGATAGCAATTGCCATCATTACAACCTTGGAGGGGTTCTTTATAGAGCATATTCTGAGACTCCAGAATATTGAAGTCGACGCCCTAGCAAGCCTCGCCACTTCTTTAGCGGTTCCAAATCATGCTCATCATCTAGTCGACGTGATAAGCCATGAGCTGGTTTGTCCCAAAAATAATGTTCAACTAGATACGAGTTACTCCGCCCAGATAGATAATGACGTGCAAGACTGGAGACTCCCGTTCATCGACTTTGTAGTCTATGGAATCCTGCCAGAGAATGTGAAAGAAGCAACTTCAATTAGAAAGCGTTCTCTCATATTCTTTTATGACACGGAAACAAAAATGTTATATCGACGATCCTACGACGGGCTACTGTTAAGATGCCTAACAAAAGCAGAAGCCAAGGAAGCCCTACGCGAGGCTCACGATGGCGTTTACGGGGCTCACCAACCTGGCCCGAAGTTGTAAGACCGTCTCCGTCGGATGGGCTATTAATGGCCTATAATGGTAGCAGACGTAGTCGATTATGCAAAGAAGTATAAGGTTTGCCAGATCCACGCAGATTTCATACATCTGTCATCTGAATTCTTGCACCCAACAGTGACCTCTTGGCCATTAAAGCATGGGGAATGGACATCATTGGCCCAATTACCCCACCGTCGTCTAGGGGACACCGGTTTATACTTGCAATCACCGACTACTTCTCCAAGTGGACGGAAGTTGTTCCGCTGGCAGAGGTAAAGACATCAAACGTGATTAGTTTCATAAAACATCACGTCCTCTACAGATTTGGACTGCCCCAGAGGATCATTCATGACAATGGTCCGCAGTTCGTAAGCATTGGCTTCTATCGATTCTGTGACAAAAATCGGATTCAGAATGTGGCTTCAACGACCTACAACCCATCGGCTAATGGTCTGGCTGACGCCTTTAACAAGACCATAATCAAGCTTATCAAGAAGTTCGTGTATTCAAACAAGCGCGACTGGAATAAAAAGTTGGACGAATGCTTATGGGCGTACCGTACTACAATTCGGTCGGCTACAGGAAATACATCGTTCTCTCTGGTATACGGGAGCAAAGAGGTTCTCCCATTGGAGACTCAGATCCCCTCACTTCGTGTGGCCCTTACTTACCGGTCGACGTCAGACGATAACTACCGCCGACGGCTACAAGAATTGGAAGCCTCAGACGAGAAGCGTTTGCAAGCTCAACAGAGCATCAAGCTCTATCAAGCACGCATCTCTCGGGCCTTCAATAAGAAAGTCAAGCAGAGGACATTCCAAATAGGCGATCTCATCTTGGTCGTTTGCAGATCGATGGTCATGACTCACAAAACCGCCGACAAATTTCAGCCCAAATGGGAGGGTCCATTCATCATCGAGACCCTATTCTCCAACGGTGCATGCCGGCTCGTGAAACAGAACGGAGACTTACTCATGATGCCCATAAACGACAAGTTCCTGAAGAAATACTATGTGTAAGGACATGCTGGTACTTCCTCAAATGACCAAATCTCCCAGACTGTCGAGTTATGTACACCAAGTACCTCTGAACTTATACTCTATCAACTCCGAGTGGATTCATATTGCATCCCCCTGGGTGACAAGTCATGCATACTAAACACCTCTGAACTTCCACCCTGATGCTTCACTCGGCCGGAGTTCACCAGGCTTATTGTATTCTCTGAGCAAACTTCCTGGTCCTGATTATCGTGTATCACGTCCATATTATCTATGATACCGATAGTCTCTTGACTTAACACCTGTACCCAACCCGGGATAAAATTACGGTGTTGAGGCCACAGAACCTATCATGTCCATATTACCTCTGTTGGGTTTTGCCTGAAAATCTATTACTCGCACCACCAATATGCAGAAGAGTGATAGGTCCACCAAAAATTATTCTTGATTGTCGTGTGTCACGTCCATATTACCTCTTATACCGATAGTCTCTTGACTTAACACCTGTACCTAACTCGGGATAAAATTACGGTATTAAGGCCACATAACCTATCATGTCCATATTACCTCTGTTGGATTTTGTCTCAAAATCTATTACTCGCACCACCAGTGCGCAGAAGAGTAATAGGTCCACCAAAAATTATTCATGATTATTGTGTGTCACGTCCATATTACCTATGATACCGATAGTCTCTTGACTTAACACCTGTACCTAACCCGGGATAAAATTACGGTGTTAAGGCTACAGAACCTATCACGTCCATATTACCTCTGTTGGGTTTTGTCTCAAAATCTATTACTCACACCACCAGTGCGCAGAAGAGTAATAGGTCCACCAAAAATTATTTCTGATTATCGGGTGTCACATCCATATTACTCTGAAACCGATAGTCTCTTGACTTAACACTTGTACCCAACCTAGGATAAAATCAGGGTGTTAAGACCACAGAACCTATCACGTCCATATTACCTCTGTTGGATTTTGTTTCAAATCTATTACCCGCACTACCAGTGCGCAAAAGGGTAATAGGTCAACAAAATTATTTCAAATCTATTACCCGTACTACCAGTGCGCAAAAGGATAATATGTCCACAAATATTATTCAAATCTATTGCTCGCATTTCCAGATGCACAAAAGGGCAATAGGTCCACAAAAGTCCCCCAGTGGGATGTCCTCATAAATGATGTATTAGACCCTCTAGTACAAGCACCACATATACCACAAATAAAGAATAAAGTAAATGTATTCTTTTTATTCAAAATCAGTTACATTCATAGGACTACATCTCCAGCAGCAAAAAAAAGGACATCCACTACTCATCAGCAACACATAATTTGGCTAGTTTGGTGGCACCACACCTTCATCAAAAAGTAGTTTTGTAGCCCTCGAAAGGAGTCATGTGTTACTGCTGAGAAGAAAACAAGGTTGTTGAACCTTTGAGAAGCTACACGGAGGAGGGCAAATATAGCATGCTAAAAGCATCTACAAACGATAACTTTCTCTCCTCCATATTGCGGATGTCCAGGCCCGCTCCTCCAAAAGGCGATACCTTCAAAACAATATCCCTAGTGTTGCTTTTACCTACTTGGAGAGTCGTGAAAACAAAACCTTCACGATGACGTCCAGCCACCGTCCGACTCTCCGATGTATAAAGGTTCTTCCTACCATCTGAGAAAAACCCTTCCGAAGCATGGAGAGTTCTGAGCTTTCTAATGTGTGTGTGTCAAATGTTGCGTCTTCACCATATCCAAAATCGCCGATACCGGTCCTGGAGAAATTTGCTAGCTAGATCCCTATGAAATATAAAAAAGGAAAGAGGTTAGCAGTTAGAAGAAAACAAAGTGAAGGGGTTTATGCGGCCCAACCACAAAAGAACACGCGGCCCAGAACAGGGAAAAGCTCATTAGGCTCAATCGTGTGGAATCTATGTGGCCCAGATACAGACAGGTACAAGCCGCATATTCTCTAATACTTATACGGCTCGGTTCATGCGGCCCAGTCATATAGGGCACATGCGGCACATGCCACGTGAAGGCCAACTGTGCGCTAAAGGCATTGAAGCCATGATACAGCGGCAAAATATGGTCAGACCTGCGCATAAAGCATGCGACATGGCCATCTGAGTTCAAAGCACTCGTTCTCCTATTATCCTTACTGTGGATAGGAAGCTGTACGTCAAGATGAGCAGAGAATGAGTCCGCAACTATCGACGAAGAGGCAAACCCCTTTCCTCCATTAGCAGCGCCGGTCAACTTGGAGGCTTTGGAGGCCATGGCTGATTGGGAACAAAAAAGAATGTTGGAAGAAAAGAGGACGAAAAGAGAAAGCAATAGGAGTTCTCTCGCTACTGTACGGCCTACTTATTTATAGGCCACCAAGAAGCATAAACGGATAGGCGCCGCTTCAGTTATCGTGCCCACAAAGAGATAATGATGACCCTCGAGATTTTATCCTTTATAACCGTCACAATAACCGAAAAGACAGCACCAGATCCAAAACCGAATCAGAGCATTAATTGCAGCAGTAACAGCTGGACAGAGTCTCTCTGCGGCCCAAAATTTCCCTGCAGACCGAGATCTCCTGCGGCTCGAAGCTTCCCTGCGGTTTGACATTTTATGCATGACTCCATGCTTCTTATTCAAAGTATTCCAAATTTGCAATTTGAAAACTTTGAAGGGGGTCTTATAGAAGCATGGAAAAGATAGAGTTTATGCGGATCATCACTCCATGCGGCCAAGAGAAATCAAACCGTAGAGGAAAGACTCTCGAAGATCCCCTGCGGCCAAGTGAAACTAAGCCGCAGAAGGAGTGCTCCTAGATACCCCATGCGGCAAAGAAAACTCGAGCCACAGAAGTAAGGCTCTCGAAAACCCCCTGCGGCTGAGTGGATTCGAGCCGCAGAGGGAAGGCTCTCGAAGATCCCATGCGGCCAAGTAAAACCAAGCCGCAGAATCAAGGCTCTCAACGATCCCATTTGGCTAAGTTGAACCAAGCCACAGAAGTAAGGCGCTCGAAGATCCCATGCGGCCAAGAGGAGCCAAGCCGCAGAAGAAAGGTTCCTAAGGCTACTATGCAGCCAAGGCGGTTCAGGCTCTACTTTGTGGGGGGACACGTGGCAATTTGACCATGTCCCAACTACCCGAATTTATAACAAAGAAATCTCAACAACCCACACTAGCTGGCAGCCCAAGATCGAGTCTTTGTGTGCTGTTACAGACACGTGGCCACGTGGCCCTCTATACGGCCCAAAATCTGTTGTATGCAGGAATTACTATAAATAGCAGGGTACCACACCCATGCTAAAGGCTGGCAATCAAAGGCTGGGAAATTTCTTCAAGAGAAAAGACTGTGTCTGATAGTCCAAGGAGTAAGGTAGAGTTGCTACACTTTTCTGAGCCTCCATCGTCACCCCCAGAATCAAAAATTAAACAATTGTACCTAGATTGTTTCCTAGGATTTCTTTCTAGGCTTTCTTTTGTACAAGCGAGTTTGCAATCAAGTTCAATTCATTTGTAATTTTTGTTCTTGATATTTTAATAGCAAACACACGTGTGCCACAATTGCTATGTAAGGATGTTGTAAAGCAAACAAGTGAATGTATTTGGATAGGCTATCCACTACTACCATTATAGTAGTCTTATGATGGCTAATAGGTAAACTTCCTATGAAATCCATAGAAACATCTTTCCACACTCTCTTAGGAATGGGCAATGGTTGCAACAACCCAGATGGAGATAAAGTCTCAGATTTGCTACTTTGGTAGGTCAAACAAGCTTGAACATAATTTCTAACATCCCTTTTGATACCCTTCCAATAGCAAACCTGTCTTAACCTGTGCGAAGTATTTAATACACCTGAATGTCCTGCACTTAGAATAACATGGTGTTCCCTTAACATGGTTTGAGCAAACTCAGATTGGGGATCCACCCATAACCCGTTCTTGTAGTATAGTAGTCCATTAATTATAGTATATTTGTTGTTGTCCAACTGTCCAGCCTCATATTTCTTCAATTGATCTTGGTAACAAGAGGATTAAGCCATCTCCTATCTAAACTGATTCAACCAGTCTGTAGTGACCACAGTAATAACTATATAACTTATTTCCTCCTCCTTGATAAATTGTCTGTTGTAGTATTTTCCTTACCCTTCTTATAATGATACCCATGCAATTTCGTGACCCTTTTGTATTGTGCTTCTGTGTAAACCATTTCTCTAGCATATATTTTAAAGACTTGCGGTCAGTTCCGATGATAAATTCTCTGCCCTGGAGATACTGGTTCCATTTTTTAACAGCCAACAAGATAACATCTCCTCATAAGTAGACAAGGTCATAGCCCTACCATTCAACCCTTAGCTAAGGAAGGCTATTGGTCTAGACTCTTGCATCAGAATAGCCTTAATTATCACGACCCGCACCCAGTGAAAGGGCACGAGAAGTGAAGTACGCCCAGCCTACGCCACAGTGTCGGCGGTAGAACGCTGTCCTGAGTCACAATATTTAATACAGTCTAGAATATGCTCCGAATGGAGAGTAAACTAATAAGTAACTCAATCACAACAACTAAGATGGAATAGAAGAATAAATCTCAAGAGAGTCACAGATATAAATAAAAGTCTAGGTGTAAACCATCGAAACAAATTTCAAGTACAACTCATAATGTCTCAAATAAAGACAATAAAATACTAAGTCTCAGCTAAACTATGGGCAAGTCCTCAGCGACTGCTGGATCCTCCTGAGGGTCCACGTCACCAGTGTCATCTAAGCCAATGCCATAAGAAGTAGGGCAGAACTCTTCATCATCACCTGTAAAATTTTCAACATGCCCAATCAGGACGGAACGAGCACATATCTCTCACAACAGTTTATATCAGGATTGGACATATAAAGCAAGCTATAGAAAATTATACATGAAACGCTGTAAAAAAAATCAACAAGAGAGAGAATATCAAGACTAGATATGACTATAATAAATAGAGAAATGTAACTATCTACGTGATTTAGAGCATAAAATTGGTTATGTAAACAGGTTGGGTTACACATGGATAAACTATGGAGTTGTACATGGATATCTACTAGGGATAATGAACACATAACCAACTACACTCTCCCTGCCCTCAATCAATACACAAGGATTAAGACATGATATGTTATTGCACATGGATAACAACTACTTTATACATGGAGCTCATATGGTCATGAGTGTACATGAATAACATATGAGTGTACATGGATAAATATGAATACATGGAGTACATGACGAACACGATAAAGTACATGAACATAATATACTCGATGTATCCGAGGGGATAACATCGCATGAAAAGATCCATAGGATAGTAATTCGTGTGAACATCGTGTCAGCATCAAGTATACTAGTCTATAACAAGAGAACATATCCAAACAAGTATGAAAAGATCAGAGAATACACTCACCTGGTAAACTGAACTGCTGATGATGAAGTGTAGCTAAACTAGGGCAATATAAACCTATTTAAAGTATACACATGTCACAACCAAGTCTAAAATATCAAAAGAAATAGCTACAACGCAAGACTACATGCTTCTAGGTCTCTTTTGGTCAACGTCAACCCTTAGTCAACTCTGGTCAAACCTGGTCAACGCTGATCAAACCTGGTCAAACATTGGTCAACTAGTCCGTCTACTAATTTTTAGGTTATACACAAGTTTCTAGGTCATTCTAAGTTCGTTTGAGTCGATTTGGATCAAGTTTGACCCAAAGTTGACTTTTGTCAACTTGGTCAACTTGTCGGCCAATTCGACTAAACTAGGCTTAAAATGACAAATCAAATCTGTCCTAGGACTCCTATGGTTACAACCACAACTATGATCTACTCTAAGATGGGTTCTCAAGCATACTAACTATACACATATAGGTATATATACATACACATGTGTTCACAACACAAGCCTGCTCTTATTTTTAACAAATGGTTGTGTGTGTGTGTGATACCTGAAGGTTACTGAAGTGAGTCAAAATTGAGATTAAATCCGTCAAAACTCAACCATGGTATGCCTCATTTTAATATACTCTTATATACATATAAACAAAATAGGAAAACTATGTATATATCCATACATATGCTCATTTGGAAGAAATGACACATGGTTTGAAATAGTTCTAATGATTCAAAATATGGGATTAATTTCCCTCGACTCATTCTCAACATATATGCTTGCAATGGGCTTCAACGGAGTCTTACTTATATATATATATATATATATATATATATATATATATATATATATATATATATATATATATATATATATATATATATATATATATATATATATATATATATATATATAATATGAAACAAATCCAAGAGTTGGTTATCACAAGTCCAAAACCTCATATACATAAATAAAACCCAGATTTTATAAGTTAAATTCCTGGAAAACAAAATATCATAATCAAACTCAAATTTGCATTTAAAGAAAACTCATTTTTCACACGACCCAAAATGAGATATACACAATATAAACCCCCGAAACTCGGTATACACGTTGGTCTCAACCTACGTGATGCGCTCGGGTACTCCCGGGTTCGAAATCGTGTTCGTGTCGTGTCCACAGAACGCGTATCGGAAACCCGATACCGCGTGTCAACGTGCACGTATGCGTGCGTTGTCGCTCGATTGAGCGCTGCACACACAACGAAAAGTACTGTGCTCGTGCACGTAGCTAGGGAGGTCATGGGGTAGGTCTAGGACACAGCAACATGGCAACACATCACGCCGTAGCGATGCACGCAGCCCCGCACACACGCGCGGCCTGCTGCACGCGCGCGCGTGCCCTCGTGCACGCGGTTCGGCCTCCGTGGCTCGCTCGTCGGGCCACGCCATGACTCAGGGTTAGTCCCTCGGGTAGTATAGGTATAGGTCGACGCATCCCAGGCCCTGGAACAGGTCCTCGTCGCGTCGAGAGCGCGTACAAAGTCCGTTTCAGCGACAAAAATTAGTCCGAGTGCACAGTGCGGCTGAACGATGCACGTCAGATTTCTCCGTGCTCGCTCAACGAGAAGCCGTAAAATTTTAGGAGCATGGGGACAGAGGTTGCCCCCACGTGCTCAAGAAATTTTAGGTGAAAATAAGATTTGTGCATCAAGATACAACACGCTAACGGCAGGGCATGCACGGCCTCGTGCACGGGATCCGTGCACGTGCGTCCGATGCCCGAAACGTCGCTGAAAAGTCATCGATTTCAAATCCGTCTTCACAAATGTTTTTAAGAATGATATTATCTAAACATATATTAAGACAGAATCGAAAAACAATAACTTTCTATCCTAAGCGGCATTTCATCGAACACGTGCCGTAAAGGACCGACACGTGTCCGATACCGCTATCAAATGAAGTCAAAATCCAACCAAACTTTATGGGCAAGTCTATGGCACCTATATGGATGCAAAAATGAAAGAAATTTTAGAATAACTATGGTAGAAAAGGGTTTACCTATTGAGTGTCGAAAACTCAATAAACGGAGTCCTTCGGTTGTCGTGTCGGTCGATTCCCCTCAAGAAATTGCCTCCGCCTCCTCGTTAGCAATGCTCCAGCATATTCTCCTCTTCTAGACGAGTGCAACGGAGTTCGTTTGAGGAGAAATGGACTCCGGATGAAGAAAATGGGATTTTTGGAGGAGGAGATCTACTAGGGTTCACTTATGGAGGCTAAACTTCACAAATGAAAAGAGAGGGAAGGGTGTACTGCTGTGGGCGGCCAGGATGGGGGTCTCTAGGGTTAGGGTTTTCACTTGGGCCAACTCTCTCTTAAGTAAGAATAAGGTCCAAGTCAAAAAGGCTTACATGCAAAAGGCTTAAAAATCAATTAAAAGCCTTCTAAATTGGATCCAAGCCCTAAATGAATTCTAATAAGTAAAAAAATAATAATTCTAAGGCATGGTTAGGCTCCTATACAATGTCCACTAAGGTTAAACCAATTGCTAGCACAACACAAGTCAAAATATCTAGAAAATCACAAAATGGCCAAAATGGCCAAAATGGCTAAAATGACAAAAATACCCTTTATATGAAAAAGTGGATGCTACACCAATTCCCTCCCCAGATGCATCACACCCTAACACAAAATCTTGTTGGAAGTCTGGCATCTTGAGGACTGGTGGTTGAGTAACTGCAGTTTTGGTTTAATAAAAGCTTCTTCTGTCTTAATATTCCACTGAAATGAATCCTTCTTCAACAAGCTAGTTAGTGGATTAGCTAAACTTCCATAGCCTTTAATAAATCTACTGCAATACCCTGCCAGACCCAAGAAGCCCCTCAATTCCCTGATGGTATAAGGGACAGGCCACTGCAACACTGCCAAAATCTTCTCATTGTCCACTTCAATGCCCTTCCCTGATATGACATGACCCAAGTAGCAGAATGGAGGCAAAGCCAAATGATTGTGCACAAATCCACGAGCGAAATCTGAATCCACTAGAGGCTTGGAGTCCACCAAGAATCAAGAGATAAAACTCTTTAGAGGAAATTTTCATATATCATAACTTGAGTTCCAAATGGATATAATAAGAGCTACATATAAACCCAAATACGGAAGTAGAATATCCTAGCTAGAAGAAATATTAAAAAAGTCCTTAACTACCCTAATGTCCAAACAAGAAATTAGTCATCCTTGACTTATTACATAAATTAGTCGAATTCGTCATTGGTTGATCGAAGCTCTTCTTGATTGTTCCCAGTAAAGAGTTCCTCATATCAAATAGGTAATGACAAGTAATGCATGATGATTTTCTTCCCAATAGCATTACAACTATTAACAATGTTATAAATTTTGCTAGGCATATTCAGTGCACCAAAGGGCCGCCTAGCGCCCAAGCCGCGTAGGCGGCACCTACACGCTGAATTGAAATTAATTTTTTTTAATTTATGTATAGTTTACTTCCATATATATAATATATATGATAATAAAAACACAAAATCAAGTTTGACTATTTGGCTAGAGGTTGAGTTTAAGCACCCTGGGGTTTGGGGGATGATCACTGGTTTAAGCAAAGCTTTTTTTTTTGCGCCCCCCCCCCCCCCCCCCCCCCCCTCCTCTATTTCTCCCTCTCTCTCCTCTCCTCTCCATTCCTCCCTCTCCCTACTCTCCTCTCCTCTTCGACGAAGAAGAAGCAAGCAACAACAACAGACGCAGCAAGCAACAGCAGACGCAGCAGCATAAGAAGCCTCGTTAGCAATCACCCGAACAAAACTCGTATTATACGCGAATTTTATCTTCTCTTTCCGAACCATATAATACTTGCGTACTTTTGAAAGATTCGAATTAATACGTGAATTTTAATAATATTAAGTTTTAAGTTTTAAATGTGTTCCGTATAAATTATTGAAAAATTTAGCACATAAAACATGGGAACCTGTTTAATTAATCAAATTTGATAATATATTTAAAAATGTACAGTTTTTAACCTCAATATTTCTAATTTTCGAATATTTTACCAAAAAATTTAACGTATTTTATTTGCAGTGAGCCAATTTATACTCGTAATTTTGCCTTCCCGAATATTTTTCGTTTGCCGAATTGCTAACAAGGAGAAGAAGAAAAAGAAGCACAAGCAGCAGCAGAAAGGTAAAAAAAAAATTGAAACTTTTTTTTTTGGAATTTCAAATTTGAAATTTTTAAATTTTCAAATATGAATGTTTTGAATTTTATTTCAAAATTTTCCAAAGGAATCGCCTGAACAAGCCGCATAGGGTCGCCTAGCGCCTAGACCGACCGCCTGGGGGTTTCCGATGCAGCCAGAGGCCGCCTAGACAGTCGCTTAGGCCGCAATTTAGAATGCTAACTATAAATCAGATATAGCTCATTTTGGACAATAGTCCGGTCGCAGACAGGATTTTCGATCGGTCATCTAATCCAATCGACCATAAAAAAAAGTCGATTTTCAATAGGTTGATTTATGCTATTTTCTAAATTAGATTTACTATATTTGAATGTAACATAGTCGAATATTTGGTCATGAATGGATTATTCCTACTTAGGATTAGAGGTTTTTACTTACTTTCCAAGACATTTAGGCCTATATAAGCACCTCCATTGTACTTGATGAAAAATGAATCAATAAAATTACTTTCACTTATACAAGATTATTCTTTAATTTATAGTGGATTGCAACTTGCTTGTGGACTCGATAACCCTCGTGGATTCAAGGATCTTGTCCATGGACTCCATCACATTTAGAGCATCTTCAACCCTATTGTCTTGTTAAGTGTTGTAAGTCTTAGGTGGCTCCTATGTGGCATGAGCCACAAGACAATGTCTTGTTTATGTGGCAAAATTATATCTCAAAAGACAATGATATAGAAAAACTCTCTCCAATGCAAAAGTATTGAGGAGACAATAAAAAGTATTTTTTCCAACTTCCAATGCAACTTTTAAGACAACTACTCATCTTCTTTCTTTTTTCTAATATTTTTTATTCATAATTGATGACATGGAAGAGAAGACATTGTCAAGTGCATTGTCTAGAACAAGACAATCAACTTCACAATGTCTTCTTTAATTTTTGCCACATAAGCTTCACAATTGACTTGACAATTGCATTGGAGAAGAACTTTTGAATAAAATTTTGTCATTCCTATGTGGCAACAACTTTTTTTCAAAGTCACAATAGGGTTGGAGATGCTCTTACGGAGAATGGGGATACGATGACTTCTGCATTGTTAGTTATCCTCCTTCAACATCTTGCAACAACATCGACAAAATTTGCATCCGCCACAGGCCCACATTTGGACATCTACCCTTGATGTATGAAAGTGTCAGACAGAAAAATCAACAAATATGGCCTCATCAATTCCTGCTTTATGGAAGGATCCGGCTGAAGATACATGAAATATGCCTCATCAATTTACACTTTCCCTCATTAGTTTTTTTTCCCACTTAACTCAATTTATAGTTTAGAAAATTTTAATTTTAGTCACTTCTATTTAGTCGTTTTCCATTTTAGGATCTACTTTCCAAATGATCCTTGAATTGTAAGCTTCCAAAAGGCACCCATGTATGGAGTTTGAAATCTTTCTAATAAGATTATCGTTCTCTGTAACGAGTAAAGACTTCTTTGGTGGATTCCAACTCTTGTCACTCGTGGAATTCAGATGTGGCGTTGAGAACGAAATGTGCTAGTTCTGGAGGCGCTAATTCTCGCTCAACCAACTTCGTTTTGGCGAAGCAATCACGCCTCCCCACCATCATCTTCATTGGCAACCCTTACAACTAATGTAAGGTTGTACATTAACCCTACATCAATAGGGTGAGAGTCTCTAGTCCGATCGAGTCTGGGCTGGACATTACCCTTTATTCTCAAAACATAAACCCAGTTTCTGATATGGCTAAACTTCCAATTCACAAGGGTTTGTGAAATCCCATTTAGAAGTTTCCCCAGTATGGCACACTGCATGGGCAGGAAAAATCACAAACATTTATGTGCAAGATGTGCAAGTTATCTTCTTTTATAATGTGCAAATCTCACACAAACCACATTATGTAATCCCATCTTACTTCAAGAAAACTTTAATTAGTATGATCGGTTGCACTTTCCACAAAAAAATCAAACTCTAGGAAATATCCAGGCTGGAGAAACGAGGTTATGTTTTTTTATCTCCATGAATACACTGAAAACTCTAATAAGTGATCAACTTTTCACCAAGTATTATCTTCTTACTGAACCTGGTCAAAGGGTTACTCATTCCATCCACGTGTCTAAAATATGCAAATCTCACACAAACCACATTATGTAATCCCATCTTACTACAACAACACTTTAATTAGTATGATCGGTTGCACTTTCCACATAAAAATCAAACTCTAGGAAATATCCAGCTGGAGAAACGAGGTTGTGTTTTTTCAAAGCTTTTCTCTCCTCCATGAATACACTGAAAACTCTGATAAGTGATAAACTTTTCACCAACTATTATCTTCTTTTTGAACCTGGCGTTCGGTTACATTTTATAAAGCAACTTTCTCAGTTTAAAATTCAATTCCGGTGGAAACAGCGTTTGGCGTGGATTTTGATGTTAAGTTCCAAATATTTTTTCCCAAACCTACTTTTAAACACACATTTTGGAAAGTAAGCGTCCGTTTGGATATGTTTTCTGAAAAAAATTTCTGAAAACACTTTTCTGAAAGTAAGTTATAAAGTTGTTTTCTGAGTAGAAAAATTTTGAGTTTGCGTTTGGTTACTTTTATCTGAAAAGTGATTTTAAGAATAATAAATTTTGAGTTTGCGTTTGGTCCAACTAACAAATTTTTGTATCTGACACACGTGTCCATTACATATCTTTTTCGTGTCCACCACAGATATTTTTCGTGTCCACCATATCTGACATTTTTTCCGTGTCCAGCAATTATTCTGTGTCCAAACTTTTTTTCTGACATTTTCTTGTGTCCCCAACAGCTCTCGACGAGGACTCGTCACCGAGCGCGTGGCGGAAGGAGCCGAGCGCGAGACAGGAGGATCCGAGCGCGTGGCGGCCTGAGCTCGACTTCGTCCAGGCGGGGATGGTGGTGGTGAGGACGGTGGCTCGACTTCGTCCAGGCGCCGGCGTCGAAGCCGATCCGGGGGGAGGAGGAGGAGGCTGTCGCCAGCGTCGAAGCTCCTCCTCCGTCGGACAGTGGGGGGAAGTGAGGGGCGAAGCAGATAGGACAGGGGAGGAGGAGGAGGCTGTCGCCGGCGTCGAGCTCCTCCTCCGTCGACCCTAACCCTAACCCTAGCCCTAGGTTGTCGAAGATCCTCCTCCGTCGAGCTCCTCATCCGCCGCCACCACACCCGAGCTCCTCCTCCGTCTACGCAGCTGCCACCGCACCGGAGCTCGAGGCAGTCGAGCTCCTCCTCCGTCGACGCCCTGGCTTTGAGAAAAATTTCTCTGGAGGAGGGAGCCTGGAAAATTTTTGGAAATAGAAAGAGAGGAGAGAGAAAAATCGTGCGGGGGGGGGGGGGGGGGGGGGGGGGGGGGGGGGAGGGGTTGGGGGGTGGGGCCCCACTGGAAAATTTGTTTGAGGAAAACAGGTTTCAGTTGCTTTCCCAAAACAGGTTTTAAACGTTGAGTTTGAAATTTTTTTGGAAAAGTTGTTTTTGGAGTGTACATAACCAAACACATTTTTTGTCATCACTGCCGTTTAAACTCAGAAAACTGAGTTTAAACACACAACCAAACAGGCCCTTAACTTTTAGGGTCTGTTTGGTAATATGGATTTTGTATTAGAAGTGCAATTTTTCAGGAAAAGTAGTGTTGAAAGTTAATATCCTTTGTTTGGTTGTAACCGGATTTTGAGTGAATTTAGGAAGATAACAGTGATTTGCAGCTCTTGTCCCGTGTCTTCCTCACCTTTCCACTTACTCTTGATAGACATGGATGTGGGCTGGTAATATGGATTTTTTCTTTAGGGGGTGTTTGGTAACCTTGAAGTGGAGGTGGATTCCACTGTTACATGGAAAGAGGGGGATGGAAGTGGAGTTCGGGTGTTTGGTTGGGAGTGAAGAAGAAGAAGGAACTGGCATTGCCAGTTCCTGTCGGCGGGAAAGGGTGGGAAGAGGAGGGGTGTTTTCATGACACCCACATCCGGAGTTGGCAGCCGGATGTGGGTGGGAGTTTGGTTTTTTTTTTTTAATTTTTTTTTTTACTTTTCTTTCAAAAAAAAAAATTTTAATTAGTTGTAGATTTTATTTTTTTAGTAACAACCACACTAATTTCTTGCTAATTAATATAATTAATGTAATTAATATTTTTGCTAACAGTAATTTTAATATTTTTTGCTAACAGCCGCATTATTGACAAGTTTAATAGTAGTATAATTAATGTAATTAATAGTTTTTTTGCTAATAGGCGCACTAATTTTTTTGCTAACAGCTGTACTAAATTTTTTTAAAATGGAAAGAATAGTTAGATCATTAATATAATCAATGTAATTAACAGTTTATTTAAGTCAGCTTTCTCAATTAATAGTAAATAATTAGATAAATAATCTCAAAAGAATTATAGTAATTAATACTAAATAATTGGAGTTTTAAATATAACCTCTTAATTGGTTTGTAATTAATTTTGAGTTGATAAATTTTTAATTAGTTACTAATTAATTATCTTAATTTATTAAACTAATTATTTAATTTATTACATTGTATTGTGAATTAACCATAATTTATTATTATTATAAAATACTCTTCCACTTTTTACTTTTCACTTCCTATCTCAACCAAACACATTTATTTAATTTTCATTTCCCACTTTCCACTTTCCTATTCCAACCAAACACATTTGTCCCCTACTAGGGGGACAAGAAAGTGAATGGATTCCTACCACTCTTTCCCACATGAAAGTCTAAATCCATATTTTCCTACACTTACGGTTTACCAAATGGCCCCTTAATTAAGCTCTTCTTCACTAATTAATTATAGAAAAACTACAGGCGGACCGAGCTCGAGGAGCTGTGGACGAGTTTCTGGCGAGGCCAAGCTCGAGGAGCTGTGGAGCTGTCGACGAGTTTCCGGCGAGGCCAAGCTCGGGGAGCCACCGATGACTCATGCGGAGCCGTCGACGAGGTCGGCTCCACCACAGGTCAACCACCATGGAGGTCGACGAGATCGACAGCTGCTGTACAGTCGGGTGGGGTCGACGAGGTCGACAGCTTCTGTTCGGCCGGATGGGATCGCTGAGGTCGTCAGCTATTATGCGGCGGGATGGGGTCGACGAGGTCGACTCCCATGGATTTTTTGTGTGTGTATGGAGAGTAATCGGTGGTGGAGTCAGCAGCTGCTGTGCTCCATCAATTTGTGAATGTATAATTAGTTAGTATATTAAAGTATGTATTAATTAATGTATTAATATATGTATTAGTTGTATTAATTTGTGGAGAAAGAGATATTAATAAGAAAAAATAATTATTATAATAATTATTGGATTAAGTAAAATAATAATAATTATTATTATTATTATTATTATTAAGTTGTTGTTGTTGTTGTTGTTGTGGTGTAATTAACAACAAATTATATTTTATAAATATCAACTTTCTCATTTTTCACTTTCCACTTCTCATTTTCTTATCCCAACCAAACAACTTTGTCCAAATTCATATATTCCTACACTTACAGTTTACCAAACAGGCCCTTAGTTGTTTCCCAAGAATAACTTTTAGTACTGTTGATATGGTTTGGCGGGCCCCCCTCCCAAACCTCCCCTCGAGATTCTCTCTCCTCAGCCTGTTTTTTTTTTTTTCCCCCTTCTCCTCTTCTCTTCCTCCCCTGAGCTCCTCCACACCCTCCTTTTTGCCCTCACAGGGTCCCTCCCTCCCTCTCCAAGGGTCTTCTCTCTCTCCAATGGTTCTCTAAGAACCTCGGTGGACGGTTTGGTGGAGCTCGGTGGTGGCGGATCGACGGAGTGGAGGGTGAAGGCTGACCGAAAACGTTGGTCTGGACCTCCGGCAGCGAGGAGATCCGCGCTGTCGGCGAGTGGAGTCGACGGTAAAGGTTGACCGGAAGCGATGGTCTGGACCGCCAGGCGTGACGGAGTATGCACGGGAAGAGTGCTAGTGGACGGTCGACGCAGTGGCAGGTTGGAGAAATGTTGGCGTCGGATACGAAAATATGTGGACACAGAAAAAAAAATTTGTAACAGTGTGTTAGCTCTGCGAACATTTATGGACACAGAAAAAATTTCTATACCAGTGTCGGATACGAAAATTTGGACGTGGACACTCTAGTGTTGGGACCCAGAAACTGAACACGAAATGTGTCCGACTGGACACGAAAATAATGAACACAACACATTCAGAATTATTTTATAAAATTTATTACAAAAAAAAAAAATTCAGAAAAAAATTACCAAACAAAATTTTAATTTTTTTTTTCCGAAAACTATTTTTCAGATGAAAGTAACCAAACGCAAACTCAGAAACTGTATATCCAGAAAACAACTTTATAACATCTTCTCTAAAAACTGTTTTCATAACCAAATTTCAGAAAGCCTATCCAAACGGATCAGTGTCTAAACTTCTTTTATAATGTGCAAATCTCACACAAACCACATTATGTATCCCATCTTACCTCAAGAAAGAAACAAAGTTGTGTTTTTTCGAAGCTTTTATCTCCTCTCACAAGTAATAGAACTTTTCACCAAGTTTTTAACTTCTTACTTAGGTCTGTTTAGATATATTTTTTGAAATCTGGTTCTGAAAACAGTTTTCTAAAAATAAGTTATACAGTTGTGTACTGAGTACAAAGATTTTTGACTTTGTGTTTGGTTACTTTTATCTGAAAAGTACTTTTATGGAGAAAAAAAAATTAAAAACATCTATTTGTTAAAAAAAAATTCAAAAAATAATTTTCATCTGACATCATTGTTTCCTGCGTCCCTCTATTGTATCTTTGTGTCCAGTGTCCCTCAACTGAAAACTTTCTAGCCACAACAAGGACCCATGTCCCAAAACCCTAACCCTAAGATCGGCCGTCATCCGTCATGACCATCGGGTGCCGTGGTGGAGCACGGAGGCTCTTTTGGCTTCCCAAGATCGGCTGACGGAGATTGACCACGGAGGAGGTCCAGAAGGCGGAGGCAGTGGTAATTGACATGGACCTAGTCAGATCCAAAGACACGGGACCAAATCGGCTCTCCGATCACCGTTCTGACGTCGGATCTCCAGAGCTCGGCAGATCCCAGGGGCGGAGGCGACTGGCAAGGAGGACTCGACCGACAGCGAGATCCGACTGAAGGCGGGGGATCAGGGTTCCTCCGGTCTGATCGCACGCAGCTCGCCTACGCTGAGTGTTGAAGACGAGAAGACGAAAGGTCTATATCAACTTCATTTAAGGTCGCCATCCTCGTCAAGCAGGCTAAGGTTAGGGTTCAAGTTGAAGAAGAAGAAGAAGTTGAAATGGTGGAGGTAAGAAAATTTTGGGGAAAAAATGGGGAGAGAGACCTGGTGTGTGTGAAGATTTTTTTTTTTCAGAAAACACATTTTTCTTACTTTCCCAAAACAAAGTTTAAACGTTGGTTTAGGAAAGAAATTTTGGAGAAATTTTTTTTTGGAGCATGTTATAACCAAACGCTATTTACATGGAACTTGAATTTAAACTCAAAAGCTGTGTTATAAAACCTAACCATTATTCTTTCCATCCATGTGTTTAACATCTTTTTAACACATTGATGAAAGGGAAAATTTATGAAATGCCCAAAAAACGAAAAAGTTTTATGAAAAATCCACCGCGCAATAACACTTCATCGCATGTCCAGAATTAGCAAAAAATATATAAAGAGGGTTCCGAATGACCTTTTTGCCCTTCCTTCTAATTTATTGAAAACACCCACGAAACTACTCTTAAAAAAAGTTTCGATACTTCATCTTCTTCCATACGCTGCTCACTTTCGAATCTAGATTTTCTCCTCAAAAATCTTCAAAAACTCATCGAAAAATTTCGGAAAGACCGAGACACGACAAAAGTGCTAAAACGGAAGTCCAAACATCATTTTTTTGCGATTCTAAAATTTCGGAAGGCCGACTAACGAAAAAGCTGTTAATCTCAGGCTCCTCGAAGATACGCTCATTTTGAGACAAACCGGACCTCGTTTCAACCTCCAAGTCAAAAGTTATGGCCCTCCAAAGTTTCAATTGACCATAAAATACAGGAGAATGGCCATTCTCCGTGTTAGAACACGAAGAATGTTAATTTCGCATGAGGATGGTCATTCTCCGTGTTAGTAACACGGAGAATGGCATTCTTCATCTTAATTTACACGGAGAATGACCATTCTCTGTGTTAGTAACACGAAGAATGGCATTCTCCGTCTTAATTTACACGGAGAATGACCATTCTCCGTGCTAAATTACACGAAGAATGGCCATTCTTCGTGTAATTTAAGACGGAGAATGGTTATTCCAGTGTAAAAACGCAGGAGAATGGCCATTCTCCGTGTAAATTAACACGGAGAATGTCATTCTCCGTGTTAATTTACACAGAGAATGGCCATTCCCAGTGTTAAAACGTAGGAGAATGACCATTCTCCGTGTCATTTAATACGGAGAACGGTCATTCTCCGTGCTAAATTACACGGAGAACGGTCATTCTCCGTGCTAAATTACACGGAGAATGATCATTCAAATGTTAAAACACAGGAGAATGCCATTCTCCGTGTTAGTAACACGGAGAATGGCATTCTTCGTGTTAATTTACACGGAGAATGGCATTCTTCGTGTTAATTTACACGGAGAATGGCATTCTCCTTGTTAAAATGCAGGAGAATGACTATTCTTCGTGTTATATCGACGGAGAACAGTTGACAGAAACCTAATTTTTTATTTTTTTATTTTGTGGAAAGAAATTTGACATGAATAAAGATTCAAGAGTTTTCGTTCTTCTTTCAAAACCATGCTAACTCTTATGGAAAAGAAGATCTTCTCTCCATAATTGACCTAATTGACGGAAAAGAAGAAGAAGAAGAAGAAGAAGAAGATGAAGATGAGCGATGATCGGAGTTCGACTGAAATAAAAAGCACGGTGAACTACGAACGATCTTTGCGATCTCTGCTGAAGATGAGAGCAATGGAATTCAGATCTCTCGTGAAAAAGAAGAAGAAGAAGAAGAAGAAGACGACGACAATCGCAATCCAAATCTGAGTTTGTGCGGAGGGGTAGTTATGGTATTAATTTTGTAAATACAGAACATCTAAAAGAAAAATTTTGGAATAGTTAACGTGAAAATATATAATTCTGGGCATTTCATAAAACCCATCCTGCGGGTGGATTTTTCATAAAAAGCAACCCCGAAATTGGATTTCTCAGCAATTTCCAGTTGATGAAACCAACTTGGTATGTCTGGTTACTGAGGCCAGATCAATCAAATTTCCTGAGGCCAGATCAATCAAATTTCCTGAGAGCTTCTCATCTTCTGAAGGATGGCCTCATTTATTCATAATAAAGTAACATAATATTGTACAAGTATAACATCCATTGGCTATTTATCATACTAGTCACGTTCACGTGTGTTGCACGAGCTCTTGTATTTAGGCCATATAATCGGTACCAAAAAAATCCTCTGATATTGTTGAAAAATTAGATAAAAATTTAAATTATATTAGAATAATTTAAATATGATTTGAATAAATAACATTTACTAATGTTTGAGTGGAGATGGCCCTCAAAAGAATGGAACAGAGAATAAGGAATCATGCAGTCGACCAGAAAATTTTGGAATAAAAGGCATTGCTGTAAAAGCAACCTCTGAAACAATCCCAATAACCTAGAATTTATCTTTCTTTACTCCATTGTTTTCTTCAATATATCCTGCCTTGCCATATACCTGATATTTTCCCTTTCTACTAGAAGCCAAGAACAACAATCGGAATGGGAGTTTAAATTTTAAAATTATGCTAGTATGGACCAGATTAGTCCAGGAGGTTTCTCCATCCAAGAAGAGAGCAGCTTAGGAATACAATGAAATCCCATCGCGAGCGGGACGATTGGTTGCCACGTACCCATTTTAAACTCCAAGGCATGAATTTGGTTCAATGCACGTAGGTTGGAATTTAAAATGGGGTATAAGGCTATCAACTGCCAAACTTACACCGGGATTTCCTTCTACACCCTAATCACCAAACGGTCCAAACCCATAGTCATCTAAGAAAACCTTGGCCTACCTTTTGATAGTTTCTTGATGTTCCATACCACCCTAATCCACCCCCCATGTCGTCATTTAAGTTTAAGTGGAGCCTTTTTTCCTATAGAAAAGTTCCATTTTATTAAAGGTCTACAATCACTTTGTGAGAAAGGATCTTCATGCAAAGGATTTTGTAGGAGATAACTCTCTTTTTGTATATAGTTTCCCATTTTCTTTATTATCCTTAGTTTAGTCCCATATTGGAGAACTTCCCGAAGGGAGGCATACTCTCTCCTATATGTTGTACTCACTTTTTTCTAAATTGAAGTATTATGTTGAGCAAACTTCCCAACATGCTACAGAGCATGATCTTTTTTTTTTGTCTTAGCTCTTTTGCCTCCCCAAATTCCACTATCCCATACCTTCATTCTCGAAACACTAACCTAAGTAAAAGAAACTATGACATACTTCCACAAAACCTAACCCCAATTGAAATCATAAGTTAACTCTAAAGTGAAACCCTATTAGCAATACCAAAACCCTAAACCCTACCCAAATTCTAACATACACAAAACCCTAATCCAATTTTCTCCCTAAATTTGGTTGTCATCGACACAACAGTGACACCGATCCGTCCATCTCTTTTCTTCTTCTGCTACTATTGTTTGCTCCTATGAAGAGCAAACTGTCTTTTATCCTCCATCAACCCTTTTCTGCTAGTCTCCAAGCTGGCTATTGTTATTGCTAACTTCGTCCTCCTTTCTGTCATGTCCCGAATGCAAGAATTAATAATCCTACCATATAAGTCTAAATTGTACTTGTACAAGGTATAAATGTAACATTTAATAAACAGTTTTAAGACAAGGTTGATATAGCAGAATAAACATATAATTAAATAAATATTAAAATAACCATTTTATTTAATCAATTGTAGCGGAAAACATAGGCTCTTCTTAGCCAATTGAAATATGCAAATTTGGCTTACAACTTAGGAACAAAAATAAAATAATAATGTTTCATACATCGTGTCATTTTATTGAAAAGAAATAACACCTTCCAAGGTATTTCCTGCTCCTGCAAGTGTGAGGGTCAGCACGCTACGAATGTACTGCATGGTAAATAGTATTAACTAAACTAACCTAAACCAACACAGTAATCATTTGAAACATATCATCTTAATTAAGTAATCTTTTTGTTATTCATATATTCTGTGATAACATATCATAATCTCATCTATGTAACAATGAAAGAGAACATATATGAATACCAGTTTCATGGTTCTTACCTACGGCCACTTTCCTTACCTGCAAAACAAGGATTATATGCAGAACACCTGCAAAACCATTGTTAGCAATATAACATGACTATATGACGGTCAATAGTGTAGTGCACCATTAAAAACTAATCAATGGTATTATGCCGTCCCTTCTAGTAGAGGTAGCTAGTCCCACTAAAGGTATTGTAATACTCGTGCATAACATCTTGCACAAACCACATTATTCCTCCTACGGCTCTTGTACTTCAGACATCGTTCGAGAAACCAAACATTGTGCACAAGTTGTCCATGATCATGTGTATACAAGTAGCTATAAAATACAAAATGCATAATAATAGAAACAACTTTGTAAATGATTGTACAACATAATCACTATCCATGTTCCACAAGGGTTATCAACGGTCCCAAACCAAATCCTCAATTAGTTTTCATCATTAAGGCTCAGAAAAGTAGTATTTTAATTATAACATTATGGAGTCTACAATTCGTTTTCGTTAATCAGCCAGTAAAGTATCAGTTCTTTAAGTACTAAATAATTTTCTTGTTTAACATGCAGTTCATTAATCATCATATCCTTGTTTATATACTAACATTCCAACATAATGAATTCTAAGTATCAGTATAACATTTAATACTAGTTATAACAACAATCTATAATTCCAGTATTCCAAAGTAAGAAGACTATAAACATACAAGTAATATTTTCGTTCATTTTTATATGGTACCATCGATCATAGAGGTATAACAAAAGGGATGAGAGAGAGAGAGAGAGAGAGAGAGAGAGAGAGAGAGAGAGAGATTTATGAAGAAGTGAGGATGAAGGAAGGAAGAGTTAAAGCCACTCACTTATTCAGAAAAAATGCCGAGAAACAATAAGAGGAATTCTTTTGCAAGTACTTGAGCCTCGCCTTCCGGATTCCACCGGAGAGCTCTCGCAACGACTTCTTTCTCTCTTGCTCTCTTTTTCTCTCAAAAGTAATTATGACGTAAGCAAAGTAAAATGAAGGGGGGAGGGGCTCTTATATAGCCTTCAGAAGTTGTTACAAAGAGATAGAGACCTTGTCTCCAGATTACCAACTAAATTCTCCAAGATACTGTTCAATATATCTCGACTTAATTCCAACCAAAGCCAAGTCAATAGATGGAAGAGGGTCTCAAATGATTTGTTAGAAGATACCAAAGATATCTCCAATGGATTTGTCCCGATTATATAGATACCAATCGATTCTCAAGGATACATGAGATCTTATAAGATCTACCCGAGATCTCAAAGATCTCGAAAGATACCGAAAAGATTTTCCAAGATATGATTTAATTTGATACGAGAACTTCTTAATGGGTTCATCATAAAAGTGGGCTTCGTCCAATAAACCAAATAATTAGCTCATTAAGCAAGTCCCGAAACCAACATCCAAATCCTACGATTTTGTAGAATAAATCTCGAAACCTGCACAAGCACAAAATTCGACTAAGCTATTCAAACAAAAACCAGTCAACCGGTATTCTAAGATAACACAAAGGGACAATTATGCCTCAGTCTCCAACTTTAGTCTAAGACTTGCATTGAGTCAAAGATGAACCCCATTGTCGATCCAAAAGAGAGACAAAATTCACAACATAGTTCATAGCAAGAACGGGGCATTACACTTTTCAGTCTTCCTTTCGTCAGCAGATCATTGATCTGTATATTGTGACCACTGCAGTTCTGCCACGTTCCCCTCCCTTGGACTGCTACGTTATGTTAGGCAGATCTTTGATCATGTTGTTGCCCCAGCTACTTAGTCTTCAACTTCATTCTCTGACCCTATTATTGTTCAGTCAAAGAAGATCAACATCCTAGTGGCACGATCTCTACTCCATCTATTACTCATCTATCTATAACTCCTGGGTTAACATGCATCTCTATTCTCCCACTTCTTGGATGCTAGATTTAGGCGCTACCAATAATGATACTCCAGGGCAGATTACTTCTTCTGATGCTATTTTTTCCAATTACATTACCATAGCTAATAGGCAATATGCACCAGTTTGTCTCTGGCTCTGGCTTTGTACCATTTATCTCAGCTCTTCATCTCCGAACTGTTCTTGTAGACCATGGTCTACATTTCAATCTTATTCCGTTAAGATTCGCAATCACAACTACTCCTTTCATCTTAGTCTGAGATCTTCATACTTAGTCTTGCAGATAAAGGCTATGAAGTCAGCGGAATGTATATATTGGATACACAACACTCCATCCTTGCTTCGTCAACTACAATAAGTTGGCATCATTGACTCAGCATCCTCCCTTGTCCACTCTTGAGAAGAGGAAATTATCCATCTAGGCTTTCATGTGTGAAGCATGTACTATGTGCAAGCATATCGACTCTCATTTTATCTATTTATTAGCATAGTGACTCTCCCTTCTCTCTGATGCATTATGATATTTGGGGCCAATAGGAATTGCAAAGTTTATATTAATTTGGTTGTTTTACTAATTTATCAATGATTACTCTGGATTATTTGGCTTTTCTTCCTTAGGGTCATTCGGACATGCAACAACTAAATCTGCAAGCTATTATCTACTACTATCAAAATTTTGCGCACTGATAATACTCGAGAGTATTCGGTAGGTATTTCCAGGATCTTTGTGCCACTCATGTGATTATTCACCAAACATATTGTGCTTATACTTAATGTATAATCTTCTCAATCTTGGCTTGATAGGTTAAGTCAGCTGGTTCAAAAGATCGGTTTTGTTTGGATCTTATTCATTCCTCTTTATTTACCGCCAAACTCAGGCCAGTCTATTTTAATGATATTATTATGAAGATGACCATGTTGGTATTGCGAAGGTAAAGGAACGTCTCTATAATTATTCGGAAATGCTAACTTGCCCGCAGGCGGGCCAGCCCGTCCGCCTGCGTGGCACTCTCCCATTGCCTCCCCCCCATTCGCATGGGGCCCACGTCGGCGCCCTGCCAATGGGGGAGTGCCACGTGGCCATGGGCCAAGTAGCAGCTTCCATAATTATTTTTCATACCTACGACCATGTTCGCTTGCGTGGTTTGGGCGTTGAGGTTATCCACAATGGTGATTATCTTCTTATGTCTCAACAAAATACTTTCTTGATCTCCTTTATCTCCTAAAAGACTATGGATGCTTGGGACGTAGACCTACTTATAACCCTTAGAGCCAAACTGAAGCCTCCAATCTTGACACCACCTTTGAGACAATTTTGTCCAATTCAAATACGTATCACCAACTTGTAGATAAGCTCATCAATCCGACGGACTCATCCACATCTCCTTTGTTGTGAACATCATTAGTCATTAGAAGAATTATGATCCAAGATGTGACAGGCTAAACCAAGTCTCAGAAACAGGTAAGCTCTTAGGTCAAATCTAGGTTCTTCTCTAAACCAAAACCTTTACACGTATATAGAATTTCTTATCTATAACATAGAAATTGATGAAGTAGGGCTTCCAGCAAAGCACCGGGGGTAGCTCCCGCACCCATTCATGTGCACGACATGCAGTCACTGAGGTTCTTACATCGTCGGGTCATTGAGTATATTCTTCGGTATCTGAAGAAGTCTACTAGCCTAAGGACTTGGCTATCAACCTACCTATTCTTTTTCATTTACGATAATATAATAATGTTGATTATGTTGAGTCCCTTGATCGTCGGCCGATGTTACGTCCCGGTTCCGCAAAACCGATCGTCCTCGCTAGGGCGTGATGTCGCGCGAGCCTAGGTTGCGCTCCCGCAAGGCGGGGTCCATAATGGCTGATTATGGCAACTTGCGACGGGATCGTCGCACAGAAGTCCCAGCCAGAGAAGTTGAATAACACAAAACGTATAGAAAACAAAATCTTCTTTATTGATAATACAACGGAATTACAAAGGAGAACAAGGCCAAGGTTACATTTGCTCAAGCTCACAATCTCTCTGAATACAAACACTCAGCTCTCTCTCATCTCTCTATACAAATAATCCTATCTTGAGGCATACAACTTGACGAAGGCGATGTCCATACATTATCTCTTGTATAGGTGAAGTCTTAAATGCGGTCGCACGTCTTGAAACGCCAAGGAACTCCATGCCTCAGCTCAGCAAGTAAGTTCTGCCTCGAACGAGCAAGTACTTGTTACCTGCGCATAAAAACTGGTGAGGTGTCAGTACACAACCGTACTGGTGGGTGAGCCCCCACCCAAACAAAACCAACACATTTCATTTAGTGAGTGTCCCATATGATTTTGGTTATCTTTCTAATCTTGCCTTAGAATCAGTTCATTTCATAACTATAAGTCTACTCGTGTTGCAATATCGCGGTCGTGCTCCAAGACCTTGTAACCATGCTGCAAAATCGATTTGTGCCAACATCGTGGTCGTGCCATAAGATCTATTTGTATATCATCATCGAGGCCGTGCCTCGCAACATAGTGTATATTTACTCAATACTTGCCCTACGGCCTTTTCCCCATTTCGTTATGGAAATGGCTTAATCATAGACTTGTAAACTTGGTAGCCTTTTATCCATTTCATCGTAAATATGGCTTAATCATAGACTTGTGAACTTAGTGTCAACGACTTAATTCATGACACCATTTCTCGTGCCGAAGTATGTGGTTCTATTATAGCCAAATCTTATGCTCCAAACTCGTGTTGCATACCGTGTACACATTTATTGACTCATTTGTACCATGTATACATTTTTTGACTCATTTGTACCGTGCACACACTTCTTGACTCAATCTAAGACATGCACGCGGATCACCGTTAATATGTCGACTCGTCTATATGAAAGGGTTTAGTATCACAAGCTATCATGGACAATAGCCGAGTTTTAGCCGGCGACCCTTTCAGCGCAGGTAGCGAACCCAGCTGAAAGTTTTCGAATAACCCATCTGAGTGGTGTATGCCAACACGGCTAGTTTCTTTTGTTCCTTCCAGGCCGAAGTCGGCACCGTCTACGGGTTACTATTAGGGAAGTCGTTCCTTGTGCACAAGTTGTCCAATAACCATGCAAGACTCAACTCAACATACCGTTTTACTTATTCACAGTGTTTTTTTACATTTTTTTCCTTTCCGTGGTACCCATTGTTTCAAGGTCTGCCTCGGCGAGCTCATATTGTTTCAGGGATTGCCTCGGCGTACTCCCATTGTTTCGGAGAGTGCCTTATTTTGCTTCAGTTTCGAGAACTTTTCACTCATATTACCATACCTTTGACTCAAGTCAGGAATAACTACTTGTTAGCCTCCTACATATTCAACTTGAACCAACCGTGTTCCGTGTCGTGCCACCAATCAAGTCATACTTTACATGACAAGCCTTTGAAGACGTAGAAACGTGGCAATGAAATCGTAGGGTCGTGCCTACCATGTCAAGCAAATTGATAACCTTTGTGTCAACATAAGAATGTTATTTTTGCCTAAGTCGTGGGATCGAAAGATCAAGTGCCAATTTGAAAACCCAGAGTGACGTGCTTATCTAAGCATCAACTTTCCATATTTTTCATGTTCTGCGAAATCTGTCACATAGTGGGATTATTCCCTTAACTATGTGGGTTCGTCTCTTTTATTAGCAAACATATTCAGTGCATTCAAAACATCCAGTTTATTACTGTGAAGGCCTAGCAGAGGCAAGTTCATCGAAGCCACCCACCTGAACGAGGAGTTGCCTCGATCGAACGGGACTTCGAGCAAGCCGTTGCATAGCCAAGTCCAAACGCCGTTGCGTTTCGATTTCTCCGGATGACCTGAGCGGGACGGGACACTACAGCCGAGGTTTCTGCGTATTTTTGGTGGGAACCTAGTTACCTAACAAAGCAAGAAACAGACAGCAATGGCTCGCTTGATGGCTCATATAGTCGGAGCTTACATAGTTGAAAAGCCTTCTCTGATATGGGTATAACACTTACTTCCTGGATGACACTCTACTGTGACAATAATGTTGTGATTCACATTTTTGAAAATAATGCCTACTTCCATGACCACACCATGCATATATTGGGGCGGGTTGACATTTTATTTGGGACAAGGTAAAGTT
Organism: Iris pallida; assembly: GCA_029216955.1. Lineage (NCBI taxonomy): Eukaryota > Viridiplantae > Streptophyta > Magnoliopsida > Asparagales > Iridaceae > Iris > Iris pallida. Next base: position 102,259 of record JANAVB010033661.1, read on the forward strand.
TCGCAAGGTTCAGCTTCATCGTGATCTGGCTACTTTTTAGTTGGCTGACATCCTCACTGAGGCTGTCTCGGCTAGTCTACATTCCCTTTCTTTCCAATCTAGGTGTGTTCGACATTTACGCTTCAGCTAGTGGGAAAGTGCAGGAGATCTCTCTTTGTATATATTTTGCTTTGTCTTTATTACTCTTAGTTTAGTCTCACATTAGGTAACTTCTGGAATAAAGGCATACTTTCTCCTATATATTGTACTCATTTTTCTCTAAAATGAAAGTAACTCTATTATGTTGAGCCAACTTCTCAACAATATTTCAAAGATGCATTGAAGGACATTTAAAGGTTCTTTCAGAATAAAAGTTTGCCTAGTTTAGAGGTTAGGAAGAACAACAAATGTCACGCTCCGATCCCGCTAGGGTCGTTCGTCCTCGTTTTGATCCATGCAGGATCGTTCGTCCTCGCTAAGGCGTGATGCCGTACAAGCCTAAGTTGCACTTGCACAAGGTCAATACCTGCACAAAACAACTAGACAAAGCAAAACACACGCACGCAGCATATTTAATTGTAGAAAACCAAATATTGGACATAGAAATTTTGAACAGAAAATACTTCTTTTATTCATAACTTGATAGGATGACAAAGTACAAAACTTGTAACTCAAAATGCCATAGTTCGTTTACATATCTCGCTTTGAAACTCTTTTCAAATTAGCCACAATGCCCATACATCATATTCCTTTATTACATACTTGAAAGGAAAAGACACCTTCAAAGGAAAATTGCAACTGGACTTGAAAACGAAAATGCTTTGAGGCAACAGACAAGCTCTACTGGGCTGGACGAGCTTTAATGCCTCACTTGAAATCCCTCTGTCTCCTTGCTAGCTGAAAAAGATGCCCACAACGTGGGTCAGTACACATCTTGTACTAGCGAACGACTTTTGGCCGAACTCACAAATATCAGCATTAAGTCAACATGTGAAACTAGCAAACAATTATTATGTGATCTTTCTACTTGTCTAAGTTCTTTTTAACAATTCATAAGAAACATAAACAGTAGAAATTATTTGCACAATAATCTTAGCCATCGCCGACAGTCATTCCTGGACAAAACAGGTTAGCACAATTTGCATATATATAAAGCATACTTTTCCATCATTGCTCAGTGTTAGATTTTGCAATAAGAATCTGTTCATATGCATGCACCTAACTACATGGTAGTCCATGGGTCCGTTCCTATGATTAGCCGCTGAGACTCATGGTTCAGCTCGTCGCTAATAGACACAACACCCCTTGTCCGCAAGGTGTAGCATTTACCTTAGGGTGCTATTACAATCTCTCCTAGGCCGATCGATTCCGGGTGCCCCGAGTATCGTCGAGAGACTATTACCTTGTACACAAGTTGTCCGAGACCAATGCATGACTTGTTCTTTCTATCAGATAAAATTTAACAGTGCAACAGGTAGCGACATGTTCATTTCTTGTCTTGTTCATTCGTTCGGTCATTCATTAGCATTCAGTTCTCTTTCGGTCATTCGATAACATTCATTTTCCTTGTAGTCATTCGTTACCATTCATTTGAAACAGATTAAGTAGTGGTCATAAGAGTGAGCATGCAGTTCATTTCTTATTCTTATCTTTTGTTGTTTCTGGTATCGTTGATCAGAGGGCCGCAACAAAAGAGTGGACTAGAGATCATTTTTATTAGGACGTGCAATAAATGCAAGCCCGGTTAGAGCAACTCACCAAAATGAATCTTGTTTGAGAGGAGGGACTACACGCAACGATCACACGCCGCCTATGCGTCCTCCTGCATTGGCACCAACATTCGATTAGCATACTTCGGTCTCTTTCTCTCAAAATTCGGAATGAATGCGAAATGTGATAAAAGCGAACAATGAAAACCAATCATCGAAAACCAACACGAAAACTTATTCATCAAAACCAAGCAGCGAAAGAAAACATCCAACAAAACTCTTGGATTCATTTCAATAGAGGGCGATACATTAATTGGAAAGGTTCATTGTATTTCATCCGTGATCAATCGATATCGACAAAGGTTTTCCCAAATACTCAGTTCAAGACTGAGTCAGCAAGCCGTGGGTATTACATAGTGGACCGCAAGGAGCAGGGCACTACATAATAACCCACTGAGAAAAAAATTTATCCTCAAAACTTAAAGAATAAGCTCACCTCCGTTAGTATTGCATTCCGGATCAAGGTGGACAAGTTGAAAACACAAGCATTTCGTAGCTGCTGATTGTACGGGTTCTCTGTGATTGGAGGTGGGTCCCGCAATTGCATGCACTCTTCAGTATCGTTCCTTCGTTTCGGGCAGTTCTTGACGATATGGTCCTGACTACCACATCCAAAGCATGTTTTATTGGCAAAACGACAGACTTCCTTGGTGTGCCCGCGACGACCGCAAAAGGTACACTCTGTTCTCCGACGTTGTTTATTGTCTGTCTTGTTTTCTCCCTCGGTCTTTTTCTTTCCATCGTGGTATCTCTTTGTAGGCTGATTGCGGTCGATCTGAATTTTCGCAGATGCCTTCCTCAGGCTAAATTGTTCCACTTGTACTGCCGCCTCAAAGGCCTGGAAATATGATTCACATTCCTGGTTCGGCACACTCAATTGAATGTCGTCGTTCAGACCTTGAATGAACCGATTCATGCGAATGTTATCAGTTGGTATCAATACACTAGCAAACGTTGCCAGTTTGGCAAATTCAAACTCATAGTCCTCCACGGACATGCTCCTTGTTTCAGTGACATGAAGTCATTTTCCATCTTTTGACTGATGGCAAGGAGGCAGATATTGATCCAGAAATGCCTTCTTGAACGACGCCCAAGAAATCTTTTCACCCCTAGCAGTCGCGAGCAGTACCAGCTTTTTCGCTTTCCACCAATCTTTTGGTTGTAATCTTAGTTGCAAAGCGGCACAAACTACCTTCTTACTACTCGGAACTCCTATAAATGCAAACAGACTTTCCATTTTATCGATCTAGTCCATCATCTTATCTGGTGATGTCTTGCCCTCAAATTTTGGAGGTTTCGTATCCAAGAAGTCCTTTGGCCTAAAGAAAGAGTGCATGTGTGCCTGCTGGGGTTCATCACCATCCACGGGCTCAATCTCGGGTATTCATGTCGGGTTGGTCGCTGCGGTGGTATCTCGATTGTCCGCTAGCGAAGTTACGAATTTGGCCAAGGCATCCAGCTGTCTCTGCTGGGCCATGCTACGTTCCTCAGCTTCTTTCCGCTGAGTTGTCGTTTGAGCCTGTTGCACCAGGCTACGCTCCTCAACTTTCTGTCGCTGAAGTTCTATCATGGCCATAATCCGCTCTATCGGGTCGGTCGAGCCAGATGGTCGAGGAGCTATTTCTCTACAAAAGAATGCAACTTCTGTCAGTCTCATAAAATATTATGGACTTATTGTATGTGACATTGGTTTTCATAACTCAAAATCGAAACTTTTTAAAGCCATCAAAATACTTTATATACTTTTTTGAAAACAAAATTTGCAAGAGACAAAGGACGTAAAACCGTGCTCTGATACCACTTTGTCATGCCCTGATCCCGCTAGGGTCGTTCGTCCTCGCTTTGATCCCTGCGGGAACGTTCGTCCGAGCTAAGGCGTGATGCCGTGCAAGCCTAAGTTGTGCTTGCACAAGGCCAGTACCTGCACAAAACAACTAGACAAAGCAAAACACACGCACGCAACATATTTAATTGCAGAAAACCAAATATTGGACACAAAAAATTTGAACAGGAAATACTTCTTTTATTCATAACTTGATAGGATTACAAAGTACAAAGCTTGTAACTCAAAATGTCATAGTTCGTTTACATATCTCACTTTGAAACTCTTTTCAAATTGGCCACAATGTCCATACATCATATCCCTTTATTACATACTTGAAAGGAAAAGACACCTTCAAAGAAAAATTGCAACTGGACTTGAAAATAAAAATGCTTCGAGGCAACAGACAAGCTCTACTGGGCTGGACGAACTTTAATGCCTCACTTGAAATCCCTTTGTCTCCTTGCTAGCTGAAAAAGATGCCCACAACATGGGTCAGTATACATCTTGTACTGGCGAGCGGCTTTTGGCCGAACTCACAAATATCTGAACTAAGTCAACATGTGAAACTAGCATACAATTATTATGTGATCTTTCTACTTGTCTAAGTTCTTTTTAACAATTCATAAGAAGCATAAACAGTAGAAATCATTTGCACAATAATCTTACCCATCGCCGACAGTCATCCCTGCACAAAACAGGTTAGCACAATTTGCATATATATAAAGCATACTTTTTCATTATTGCTCAGTGTTAGGTTTTGCAATAAGAATCTGTTCATATGCATGCACCTAACTACATGGTGGTCCATGGGTCTGTTTCCATAATTAGCCGCTGAGACTCATGGTTCAGCTCGTCGCTAATAGACACAACATCCTTTGTCCGCGAGATGTAGCATTTACCTCAGGGTGCTATTACAATCTCTCCTAGGCCGATCGATTCCCGGTGCCCCCAGTATCGTCGAGAGACTATTACCTTGTGCACAAGTTGTCCGAGACCAATGCATGACTTGTTCCTTCTATCAAATAAAACTTAACAGTGCAACAGGTAGCGACATGTTCATTTCTTGCCTTGTTCATTCGTTCGGTCATTCATTAGCATTCAGTTCTCTTTCGGTCATTCGATAGCATTCATTTCCCTTGCAGTCAGTCGTTATCATTCATTTGAAACAGATTAAGTAGTGGTCATAGAGTGAGCATGCAGTTCATTTCTTATTCTTATCTTTTGTTGTTTTTGGTATCGTTGATCAGAGAACCGCAACAAAAGAGTGGACTAGAGATCATTTTTATTAGGGCGTGCAATAAATGCAAGCCCGGTTAGAGCAACTCACCAAAATGAATCTTGTTTGAGAGAAGGAGGGACTTCACGCAACGATCGCGTGCCGCCTATGCGTCCTCCTGCATTGGCACCAACATTCGATTAGCATACTTCGGTCTCTTTCTCTCAAGATTCGGAATGAATGCGAAATACGATGAAAGCGAACAATGAAAACCAATCATCGAAAACCAACACGAAAACGCATTCATCAAAACCAAGCAGCGAAAGAAAACATCCAACAAAACTCTTGGATTCATTTCAATAGAGGTCGATCTATTAATTGGAAAGGTTCATTGCATTTCATCCGTGATCAATCGATACCTGCAAAGGTTTTCCCAAATACTAATTTCAAGAGTGAGTCAGCAAGCCGTGGGTATTATATAATGGACCGCGAGGAACGGGGCACTACACCAAATATGTTGAAGTGCACCGAATCAAGACAAACAACAAGAAGTTACAAGCTCTGTGAAGGCATGGAGGGATGTGCAGCTAGTTGCCCTAGTCAGAAAGACAGGATAGAGACAGAGGGCCTCCACAAGAACCTGCCAACGATGATGATGATGATATTTCGTGATCAAGAGGTGACTAGGGAAATTAAAATGGTGCTTAATGGATTAAATTTCTAAGATTGCAGGGGTCAAGAGCTATAAATACAGTCAGATATGAGTCACACATGGAAATCACCCCAACACCCCCCAACACCCACCCCTTCCAATGGACTAAGAATATAGTCTAAAACACAACTTGAAAACCAATATCGATAGATATACGATTCCAGACTCAGCCGTAGCGGTTATGAAATTAAGGTTTGCCAACCACCCCAGTGACTTGACTTCTCTTTGATAAAAGGCCAAAAGATTTGGTAGCATTCATTAGCATACCATCACTCTACATGGCTTTATTGTTTGACTACTTTAGTGATTCTGGTAATCTCATCCTCGGTAGGTATAGAATAAAGTATCTCATTTTCTCTTGTGTAATCCTATCCTATATGGAGACTGAGGCTACAACATCTTTTCTAAGGCTCTAACCGCTTAAAGCTTCGGAACCCCATGCATATCCAGTGTTCATTCATCATCATGCAAGCCTTCTCCCATTAGGATGGGGTTGGCTATGGAGCACAAGAAAGTTCTTAAAGGATTTGACAAAGTTTTATGACAGACTGTAGTGACTGCAACCTTCTATGTTGGTGTCAAATTCCTAGCCATGGAAGCTATAAGCATAAGAGGATTATGCCATAAAATCTAGAAAGCGAGTTGGCAAGTTTGTAGACGTTGGCAAGTTTGTAGACGTTGCCAAGTTTGTAGACCTACTTTTTGAATATGCAATTTAATCTCGTACAACCAAGGCAAGGTTCACAGTATCAGCCGATACTGATACATATTGTATCATTTTTAGTGTATCCGTTCAGACACGCCTGATCCAATAATGAACTGCACAGATAAGCGTCAATACCATAATTGGGGTTTTCTTTCAAAGATTTTTTTAAAAAAATAAAGAGAAATATGGAACAAATACTGTCGATAGAATGATCTGATTGAGCCTAAGATCAACATCCATATCGTGCCCATAAAATTCTTTGTGACACACTATACCATGATCATTTGTCAAAGTTATATACTATAAACTCACAACATAGTATATGCTAATAATATTCCATTCAAAACTATATATATATTATGAGGGTACTATGTCTAAAAGCAAGTAAGATAAACAACAATGTCTGCTATGGGAAAAAAATTCATCAATGTTGAATATTTCGGTATTTTCGTTTAAAACAACAAATAATATATAAGTTTGTCTTAATCTATTAAATGTTTTTGTAGTATTTTAAATAATTTCTTATGATATATTAGCTTCCCGTAACACCGATCCAAAACTGTCGAAACTGTAGTTACCGATATTTTTAAGAAGAGTCCGAGACCAATTCTGATACCAGCGTACCGATACTATGAACCTTGAACCAAGGAGAACCTTCCATGCTACCCTAGACTATATAGAGTCTAGACGAAGAGACAAGATAAGATGATACAATTTGCTATAGAGATTTTCTTATCTCTATGACATGTTAAGCCAAAGAGTGAAAAGGAATGTCAACAAAACTTACATTTTCAGTAGCTTATTTTGTCTACTTCCCCTTCCATATCATTTATTTATGGAATTAGTCTTCTGTCTTCTGTGAAAGTGCATTCTTACTGAAACATGATGAAGTTGCATCATTATATTTGATCCACTTATTAGTTCCAAATTATGATGATTTACTAATGCTTCTCAAATCTGACTGAAAGAATCTCCAACCTCATACTTTTGTAACAAACTTTAGATCTCCTCATCTTAAACTGATTAAAGGTGATGTCATTGTGTTTATTCTTACATATTCATTGGGAAGGGAGGGAAATGGGGGGGGGAGGAAAAAGTTGACGGGAAATGGAAGGAAAATGAAAAGTTTTGATGTTTGGGAAGGGGGGAGGGAAATGGAGGAGAGGAATGTGAGGGGAAAAATTAGGTGGGCCTCACTAAAAAAAAAATTCCTTCCAAAAGTGGGAGGAAAATGGAGAGAGATGAGAGGATTGTTTGAAAATTTACCCAATTACCCCTCAAAAAGCTAAGCATAAATTATGATTTGACAAAAACCAAGGACTAAATAGTAATTATATCTTCATCCCACAAACAAACAAAAATTTATTAATTACTTTTCCTCCCTCTACTTTTTTGTCATCCAAACAAGAAAAGGGGAAAATTAACTTTACCTTCATTCACCCTCCATTTTCCTTCCCCTCAAATTTTCCTTTCCCTCCCCAAAAGAGTTTCCAAACACACCCGTATTCATGGTTTTAATTTCACACTTGAACTTCAAGAGCCATTTGATTAATCTGAAGGTAGGTCAGACATCTGACCGTTCACGCAGTTAGTTGAAGATAAATCATAAAATCAGTGTTTCAAGCAAAGATAGAGAAAGAAGCGTCTGTCACTGATAAAATGATTATTTGAAGGTGTAAGATTAAGGTAGTATGGTGTAACCCAATTTAAGGAACCTATCAATATATGAAAGAGGGAAGATGTTATGCCATAACCTAATAGATTCAGAACAGAATGGTTATGAGACCAGAAAACGAACCCTTGAAACTGAGAGTAGAAAGGTAGTGTAGATTCAAAGTAGGCATACCCTATCAATTATTGTTAGTTGGAATAATCCTTACATCTCTTCAATCTTCCTTTACATAATACATCGTTTATGCACTTGCATTACCCAAGTTAGTTGCTATTTCTTATGATTGCTGTCATTTCCGCCTCATATTATTGTCATGCAATCTGACATCACTTTTTACTTCTATATCGAGTAATCTATTTGGGCCTCCTCAAAGCTCAAGCTCTCGTCCTACATATAGTGTTATCTGTGTCAGTATCCACTCTTGTATTATGCTAATCCAGATTTTTCTTTCTCCAAACTGTCGTTTCAGCCGTTGTTCTGGATTGGACATCCTTAATCGTTCCTTCCGAGGCTGATGGTAACCTTTCCTTCGAAATCACCTCCTCTCCAATAAAGCATTCAAAGAAACTGAATAGAGTAATAAACAAACAGAAAAGTTAATGTGTCTAAGAATATTCTGAACCTCCTCTCATGCACACTTGTAGAAACGAATAGTAGTCCAGTTCCATTAGATAGGGAAAGAATTAATAAGTTAATGTGTCTAAGAATATTCTGAACCTCCTCCCATGCACACTTGTAGAAACGAATAGTAGTCCAGTTCCATTAGATAGGGAAAGAATTAATAAGTGAATGGTTAACTCTTAGTTGAAGGGATAAGAGTCTAAGACAATGATGCAGGGTAATCCAAAGTACAAACATACAGTTAACACTTATGGGTTCACATATTTATAGATGCTCTTGGTCAAACATATATCAGAAGATAAGTCTCGACTCTCGAGTGGCCATCAATACTATAACAGTATCTATGCAAATTTGATGAGATTACTGGAATCTCTCTAGTGCAGTAGTGCAGTGCACTTGGGCTCTGTCCATTGGGAGTTCCAGTCATCCTAAAAGTTATAGGCAGGACAAAGTAATGTACGCATCCAATCTACTAAAACATCACATGGTATTCACACTTCCCTCTAAGACATTCTAGAGATAAGATATGATATGGAGGTCACTTCTCTTCTAAAATTCGCCATGTCTATTTGCATCTGACACGACTCACATCCATCTTTGCTGAACACCTGTGTTTTCTATGAATCAAAAATTACTTAACAAGATGAAGAGTTTTGTGTCCCTATCGCAAACACTAGTAGATTTTGATATGCTTGCCTATTTATTCTACTCATGAAATTTCTAATATCCAAGCACAACAGCCACATATAAAATCAAGTATGTGTACGTTTACAAAGATACAATATAACCAGCTGTGTCCTCCTATCAAGTATCAAGATTATGGAGATTGTCGTGTCTGTGCCAAAATGTGACCCACGTGTCCATGTCAACTAATCATACACAATAATATCTCAATAAGATATCGGGTTTCTCTTTTCAATATATACGCAGCTACTTGATGATATATCGGGTTTCTCTTTTCAATATATACACAGCTACTTGATGATATATCACTACTAGTTACATAAACAAAAGCATATAAACTCAGTATGTATATCCAGCATCAAAAGCTAGCAGAAACAAGTATATAATTAATAATAGGATACACTAGAAAGTTGAGGTGGTAATCTACCGAACACCAAAATAAACTTACAGAGAACGAGTGTTTATCATTTGCTGGGAGGGTTCAAAAAGTTATTGATGTAGGCCTCCGCGAGCATGTTTCCAAGCAAAACCTGGGCCTGAGTGGAGAGGTGCAATCTGTCTTCATTGAGCGGCAATCCCTTGGCATCCACACATACAACATTAGGCATGTCTATCGCGAACTGCGCCTCCCTCACCTTGTCTATCCAGGGCTCACTGCCAGATGCAATAGCAACCTATGGCAGTCCAAATAATCCATTAGAAACAACAACAACAAATCTTACTCGAAATTTTTGGGGGCAGCTATTTGAATCCTTCTCTTTTAAGGGTCATATCTTTTGTAAAGTTAACATAAACCGTATCATTCTTTTCAGTCTAAAGCCAAGTTTGTTTTCGTATACCCCTAGTTGGAGGAGCTCCTTTAACTAACATCTTACCATTCCACATGACCCCGTCAATAATTCCAAAAGATTGTCTTTTGGGTTGGGTTGGGTTGGGTTGGGTTGGGTTGGGTTGGGTTGGGTTGGTGGGTGGGGGGTGGGGGTGAAAATACATTTAAGTTAAAGTTTAATATATAACTATATAAAACAACAAAACTAATTGTAAACCAATTTTAAAGTTACTCTGAGTATTGAACTCAAGAACCTCCTAGTTGTAACCTCATCAATTTAACAACTAGGCCATATCTTGATTGCTAATTTGTAAAGAAATTTAAGTAAACAATGTTAGCATGTATATAGAAAACCCCCAACCTTCATTAAAACTCAGTTTTTGTGTAGGCATGGACTTAAACATCGTATCAAAACAACCCAAGTTTGAATCCTTTTGCACGCATTTTAAGCATGTTTGTTATTCAAACTTTTTATCCAAAATACACCTTTGACTTGCGGGGTGGCATCTTAGAATACAAAAGTGAGCACATGTACAAACTTTTGTGTTTGTTCTCATCTTGTCTGTCAACTAGTGCTACTCTTATTCACACTCAGATGAAACAAATAAAAAAAGGTAATTTCTAAAGGCACCCCACATTTTACTTTACTCTTTACTCTAGGACGGGACTGTCCTAGAGTAAAATGTGGAGTGCCTTTAGAAATTACCATAAAAAATACCTGGATGAAAGGCAGGGAAGGCAGACCGAGATCCGACCGCAGGTCCTCAATCAGCTTCTCCATTTTTCCTTTGTACCCCTCGGCCGCCTCGGCGGAGAGAGTGTCGCTCTCCCCCTGAAACCACAGCACCGCCCCAATCTCACCCCCTCCGGCGGCCACCGCCTCCTTCGCCCTCCGCACCATGTCCTCGTACAGTGGCTGCCCCTTCCCCCACAGGTCGATCTCCGTGCCTCCGATGGCGCAGGGCACGAGACCGATGGCGGCGGAGGAGGAGAGGTGGGGGAGGAGTGAGCGGGCGAAGGGAAGGCCGGGGCCGACGCCGCAGGTCTTGGAGTAGTCGATGTCGGCGTGGAGAGGGGGGGAGGCGGGCTCCCAGAGGGAGGAGGAGGAGAAGCGGAAGACGGACGGGTGGGGCTGGCATTCCTGGGGGACCTCTCCATCCCATTTGCGGTTTCTGACGCCGCCGCGGCCGGACATGTTGCTCTGTCCGGAGAGTATGAAGATCTGTTTCTTAGGTTTTTCTGATGATGTCGCCATTGGTCTCCTCTGCTGCTGCTCTTGTCGCTTTTATGGGCTAATTAGAGTTTGGAAAACGCTTTTTCGCCCGCCGTGGGGCTGGCCTGCGCCCTACTGGCGGGCAACTATTGGCTTCTCTGCTAACTTGGGCCCACCCGGACGGGGAAGCCAATGGACGTCTGCCACGTGGGAGCGGACCAGCACGGGCCAGTCCCCCGAACGGTCAAAATAGCAGCGTTATTAGAGTTTAGACCCTGAATTTTATATCAGTAGAAAGTTTAAGTCCTGACTTGTCTAATTAAAAAGTTTAGACCTGAACTTTTATTATTTGTTTCCATTTTTCCATTATACCTCCCTCCCATGCTTAACCATGAAACCTCCATGTATAGACTATGGAGGGTATAATGAAACAAATAATAAAAATTCAGGGTCTAAACTTTTCAATTGGACATATCAGGACTTAAACTCTAAGCCGATATAAAATCCAAGGTCTAAACTCTAATTAGGCCTAAATTTATAGATAAATATTATAGGTACCAAAATTAGGGGTTGTTTGGCTCGTGGCAGCTGCGCTGCAAGTGTTTCTATTTGGCACTTTTTGTTGCAACTGAACATTGGAAGTCAAGAGTTGCACCGCTTGGTTGGAGTTGCGAGTGTGTTGCAAGTGGACAATCTATGATCTCAAACATGTTCTTGTTCTCTCGAGACTTAATTTCTCACCTACGCCAAAAAAGTGGAATAACTCCACGGAAACCCTCCATTTTTGCTCACTTGCAATCCTTTTCTTCTTCGTTGTGGAAGTCAACAGCTCTGGTCACTTTCTTCCTCCCGCCATCTAGGTAAAAACTACCTGTAAAAAAAATTCAAGCGGTGATTTTTGAGAGGATCCAAAGTGTATATGTTGATTTAATTTATCTTTAGCTCTATATAACTAGATTTGTCAGAAAATGGGCATAAATTTGGAGATATGTGACAAATTTTTTGACCTTTAGCTCAAAATAAAAGAAATTTGGGTTTTAAACAAGATCTAGAAATTACATGAGTTTTAAACTAGATAAATTTGTAAATCCGTGATAAATCGCGTGAGATTTAATTTATTTTCGGGTTTTAAACAAGATCAACAGATTACATGAGTTTTTAAGAAGATAAATTTGTAGATATGTGATAAATAGCATGAGATTTTTTTTTAAGGTTTTAAACAAGATCTAGAAATTACATGAGTTTTTATTTAGACCATGATAAGGAAGGTGTTAACTTTGTGTCTAACATATAAATCTGTCTCGACGTCCCAAATGAGTATCCGTTGGTGTCCCTCGATTGGACACTAAAGTTGATGGCCTCCCCTACCAACTTGGTGATGGATGGAGGTAGCCAACTTTTAGCTAAACTTACGACTTTGACGCGGAAGGTATCTAAAAACTATACATTGGTAATGATGAGCTTTGAGCCAATGTGTAGATAATTTTTCTTTACAAAAGGCTACTTGTGTTAGCATACATGTTCAACTTGAATTATTATGTGCAATCAGTGATTGAGCTCCTATAGCCATTGCTTGGGCTATGATGTTATGATACCTTGAGCTTATTTTATCTACTTTGATTACATTAAGTCATGGATGCCTTTTATCTGCTTTGATTAAATACAATCAGTGAAGTCATGCTCTATGTTGTTCTATAATTATTTTTATCTACTTTGATTACATTCAGTGGGATTTTGATTACATTGTTTTACATTTAATTTGTAGAATTTATTGATCTACTTGGATTACATTCAGTTGGATTAATATATATGGATGCATTTTGAATATGGATTACTACTTGAATTATTAGAAGACTTGGGAATCAAGCTCTCTGATACTTTTATAGGTTATTTCTTGTCACGCTTCGATTCGACAAATCTTTCGTCCTTGTATCGATTATGTCGAATCGATCGTCCCCGCTAGGACGTGATGTCGTACGAGTCTGGAGTTGCACACGTACAAGGCAAGAACATTACATTTGATACATCTTTTGAAACATCAAGTTGAAACTTCAAAAATCGCAGAGAATTGAACACACAGTATAGGAAGATATAAATATGCTTTCATTGATAGCTTGCAACTAAGTGCAAGTCATAATTACATTGGACTAGCCATCTAAGTTCCCGACCGAGTCTGACTCACCGTAAGCATATTATATAGTATGTCGCCTATCGGGAATGGGGCACTACATAATATACCACTAAAAAATAGTTTCGTCCCGAAACTTAAGAACAAGGGTCTGACCTTAATTTAGGCGAACAATGAAGGGTATTTCTCCTTCATCTCTGCCTCCATTTTTTATGTCGATTCCTCAACTGAATGGTTTTGCCAAAGCACGTGAACCAAGGACAACAACCGATTTTGCAAGACTTTTTCTTTACAGTCCAAAATTTGAATAAGCTCCTTTGAGTAAGACAAGTATGCACGTTGCTCCAACTGATCGAAGCTAACCACGTGACTTGGATCGTGCACGTATTTTGAAGTTGTGAAACGTGAAAAACATCGTGCACTTCAGCCAAGGCAGGAGGTAGTGCGATCCGATAAGCAACAGTTGCAACTCGTTCGAGGATCTCGAAAGGGCCTACAAATCTTGAACTCAATTTGCCTTTAGCACCGAACCGCATCACGCCATGCATTGTTGTCACCTTCAAAAACTCATGGTCCCCGACCAAAAATTCTAGCAGTCACCGACGAAGATCTGCGTAACTCTTTTGTCGACTTTGCACAATACGAAGTCTGTAATCGGATCAAGCGAACCTTTTCGACGGCCTGCTCCACCAGTTCCGATCCGAGCACCTGAATGCTCGATTGATAACTATTGTTATACGCAAATTCTGCTAGGAGCAAGTGCGTATTCCAACTAGTCTTTAGATCGATCGTACACAGACACAACATATATTCTAAGATTTGGTTCACCCTTTCCATCTGGCCATCTGTCTGGGGTAGTACACAATACTAAAATTTAGTTTGATCCCCATTGCAGCTTGCAAGCTCGTCCAGAAACACGATAGGAATCGCCTGTCTCTGTCCGAAACTATTGTGGCTGGTACCCCATGCAGTCGAACAATCTTGTCTATGCAGATTTATGCTAACCGATAGATGCTCTATGCTACCTTGATTGTGATGAAGTGAGCCAACTTAGTCAATCTATTAACAATGACCCAAATTGCATCATTTTTTACGGCGTCTTCGAAAATTCCACGATAAAAATCCATCGAGATATTGTCCCACTTCTACTTGGGAATGGCGAGGTTCTACTGCTCCCCGTCCGGCCTTTGGTGTTTCATTTTCACTTGCTGACAACACTACCAAAATAAGTTAAATTAGCGACGCTTTGTTAAGCCGTCGCTAATATTTTTGATATTGGCGACGTACTTTTTATCTGTCGCAAAACGTCACTGATTGTAAAAAGTAGCGACATTGAGCGACGTTTAGTGACTACAATCAATTTGTTCGAAAGTGACGTCGATGAGAAGTCGCTGAACGTCACTATATTTTGTAATCAGCGACGTTCAGCGACATATATTTATTGGGTCGCCACTTTTTTTTTGGCGACGTTTAGCGATGTCATTTAATGACGTCGCTGTAGAAGCATGAAAATTTCAGCAATGAAGCCTTATGCGCCTAAGCCAATGAGAACATATGCGCCCAAGCCAATGAATCTCTATGTGCCCAAGTCATCCTGTTAAGCTATATGCGTCCAAGCCACCCTATGAAGCTCTATGCGCCCAAGACAAGCTCCCCCAAAAGGAGGGCACATAGCCTGAAACAGGGCTATGCGCCCAAGCCTGACTCAGTCAAAGCCATGATCAAAACATGCACCGATGCGTACGGCCACGTCAGTCTCCACGAACAATCGTGCACCGAAGCATGCGGCCACGTCAGCACCACGATCAACCCATGACTACGTATCCTGCATGCGCCTACATCCTATGTGCCCAAAGCAGGACTATGCACCCACATAAAAACCAGTGTGTTTCCTCATGTGGGCGCATAACATCATTCCAGCTCAGAAACTACTATAAAAAGGGATCTCATCCCTCTTAAAAACACAGAACGGAAAACATTTTCAAGAGCCAAATTGCTGCACTTCTTGCCAGTGAGCCGAGAGTTAGCAATTTTCTTAGGTTTTCTCCCACTTTTGTAATCGGAGTGTCAACGGAGTAAAGGAGCAACTGCCGCTCGATCTCCATCGTCCCATTCCCTAGAATTTATTTTTGTACTCGGGGATCCTCAGCACAGGATCTCTCAGGCGTACTCGATTTGTGGTGTCTTGTGCCAATAAAGAAAAGACAGTATTTCTTCTTCTTTTTGTGTGTGTCCACAAAAATGGTGACTATACTGGGGACTACCTTTTCCTCTGACGAGAAGGTGGTGATGCAATCCGATACCGACAAAATGGGGAGCACTCAGAAGATGTTGATCGTAAAGTTCGATCAGCAGGCGTTCTAAGACATGCTCTCGAAGGATAGCTCTATTCCCTTAAAATCAACGAAGCCAAACAAGTCTCGCAAGACTTGGCTTCCGAAGGCTCACTGTGCATATCCTGCTAGTGTCATAGCAGATATACAACTGGAGGACTCTATCACATGGGCGCAGGACTCTGTCACAGAAGCTCCCCAAATGAAGAAGGCTCACACCGTTCCGGGCTCTACTAGTCCAGCGACTTCTTTCTTGCGCAACCAACAATAGAGTGTTCAACACTCGAGACTTGGCAGAGGAAAGAACTATGATGCCAAGAATTGGGGTGTTCGACACTCTGGGCAAACCCAGCGAGGCTCACAAACGAAGGAGGCAAAGCTAGGAGAAAATAGCGCTGCTCCACCAAGCATGCGCCCAAGGGGGTGTTTGGACGCATAACTCCAATCAGAATGCTTCTGTCTTCGACAGATTGGGCATCCAGGGTCATGCGCCCAGGCTCCACTGATCTATACTATGCGCCCACATCGAGGAAGCTCAAACACGCTGCCAAGAAGCATGCGCCCAAAGCCAGTCTCCAAGGCCTATGCGCCTACAGCAAAAAGACAGGCCCTAACGCGTATAGCACGGGGCTGTCTTCAAGGACATCACAGAACTTAGGTGTGGGGGTTGCCCCTGCACGTAAACTAAGTCTGGATGCTCCAACTCTCCTTACAAACCCGTATGCAAAGCTCGGCGATGCATACAACATGGGTTTTAAGGCAAAACTTCCTTCCGCTGACTTACGTGACATGATAAAGCATAAGTGTAAAGCGAGGGAGGACATAACAATCCATAGTACATATCCGTGCACCAGTATTGTTATCAACTGTTGCTGCTCCAAAGAAACAAGAGTGCCTCAGAGAAAGTCCGTGTTTCGATGGCTGCATTTCTCTGACGATGAAAAGCTGCTATGTGTCTCACCCAACATGGCTTCATGGGGTCCTCCTTACGGAAGCCCCAATCAAAGACGGTGGACCACGAACCCAACTTTCTCTCTCAGTTCTGCGAGAAGAAAAAGACGAAGTCTACCAACAGATGGCCAGCAGGCTGTCACATCTGAAGGAGTCTATATGGGTACTCGGTCAAAGGCGAGATTTTGTACAGGTGACGAAGACTCCCAAGCTGGGGGTAGTATTCCCTCAGAGTCTGAAGCGAATGACCTTCATACTGGGGGTAGCCTTCTAGAGGACAACGATCTCTCCGAGTCTGATGGTGACTATCTACCTCCCCTACCTGAAGATGAGGGACTTATCAACTCAGAGACAGACAATATCAGCACCAGTTGTACTGTCTCCTCTGTTCATCCTCGTATGTTGTCTACATATATGGCAGACGGAGAAAGACCTGAAGAAGCCAGTGATCAGACCAACAAGCGGCTGGAGGGTCTTGAAACAGCATTCGCTAAGATCACTGATATGCTTACCAGTATCATGGCGATCCAAGCTGCTGCGGCTGTTCCTCCACTTCAACAAAATGTCTCGGCTCACGCTAGTCCGGCTCATAGCAACAACCCTCATTCACTACAAAAGGAGTATCATTCTGTTGCACCTCCCCCAAATCTTAGAAATACTGGGGGTGGTCCTTCGCCAACGACGCCTGACAATCGTTCGGCAGCCGTTTTCCAACACCTGCTTAATCAACAGGATGCAATTGATTCCTTGGTCTCCCGTCTTAACACCATCTCACACAAAGACAAGCTCCAGAAGATGGGGATATCTCAACCTTATCCCCCTGTATGGGAGAATGCTACTTGCCCTTATAACTACAAGCCGCTGACGCTAAATTCATTCGACGGGTTGACTTCTCCTCGTCAACATATGACATACTTCAACACGCAGACTCTACACTTACCCAGGGACGATCCGTTCTTGTCAAAGCTGTTTATTAGCACTTTATAGGGGGTAGCTTCCGAATGGTTCTGCAGTCTGTCTGACGGTTGTATCAACTCTTTTAAAGACTTGGAGAGGTTGTTCCTCAACAGGTTTTATGAGAGTGGCATGCATGTTAGTATGTCCACCCTCATCGAGACCAAGCAAAGGAGGACTGAGTCTGTCATCGCCTTTATCAAATGCTTCAGGCGGCTAGCACTAAAGATGCCCTTCGGCATACCAAATTCAGAACTTATGGATACTTGCCGACATAACTTCCTTCCTACAGTAAAGTTCTGTCTGGGTATACATAAGTATGATACATGGCCCACTTTCATTGGGGCCGCTGATGCTGCTAAAAATGACGTCCCTAATCTGGAACTACTAGGGTTGAAAACACCCAGATCCGAAGACAAGGGCAAGCATCCTCAAACTATTCCTGTCCGTGGGGATAAAGGAAAAGAAGTCCTGAAGGTCGACACATCCAAAGGAGCTTCCATTTCTCAGGGCGCCTCCGACAAGCCTAAGGAGACCTTCTCCTTTGATGAAGACGATGTCATTACCATCTTTTATACATTGACGAAGGATAATAAACTGACATTGCCTCCACCACGACATCCTACGGAGGCGAACCAGCTCAACGATCCCAAGTACTCTCTCTATCATCAGTATGTGCATCATTCCACCAAGGACTGCATCGTTCTGAAGAAGAAGATACAACAGCTTATCGACAGCCAAGTGATCAACCTCGAAGCTGAAGACAAGGTCGTATCTTCTAACATGATCTCTCTTCAGTTTGGTGACTTTCCTCCCACAGAAGTCCCAAACGGCCTGGTCCCAATTTCCAAGGCAATAATGGAAGTCGTCAACCTACCGCCAACTTGCAACTCAACCTTGGTGCCACTCACGACTGAACGTGGTGAGATCATGTGGGTCCATCCAGACCTTGTGTAAGAAGTGACGCAGGGGGTGGTACCTCCCAAAGCAAAAAGGGGCAAGAAATACAAGTCATGCCATATGGTATCCTCTCCCATCTACGAGGTTCTATCTGATGAGACGCGATCGGGGAAGACTTATCTTCGGACATACGATCCCGCACAAGAAGAAGCAGTACCTTCTCAAGCTCTTGCTACCTCCACAAGCTCAGAAGTCGGCCCGTCTAAGCCTTCAACCACGGACAAAGCCAAGCAGAAGGAGACACGGTTTGACAAGTCTCTGAAGGCGTCAGCTCCCGAGGGCATGGATCGGCCCTACAACTTTGACATACTGGTACAGCTAGCCAATACCCCTGCCAGGTTGTCTCTGTTCGATCTGTTGCGACTCTTCAAAGAAATGCGGAAGGCCTTAAGTGAGGCACTACTACTTGCCGACTCTTACCTCGCTGAAGTAAAAGCCCCCGATGAAGACCCTGTCTCCTGTCCTCACTGCCACAGTACTATGGAAGTGGTGCCCAATATCACCTTTTCACAGGAGGACATGCTACTCAAAAATAATCGTCATGATAGACCACTGTACTGTACATGATATATCAGGGCGATCAAGGTGGACCGTATGCACATCGATTCAGGATCCTCCCTCAACATTATTCCTAAAAGTTTACTTCAAATTCTGGAAATCCCTCTGCACAAGCTATCTTTAACCAACACAACTATCATGGCTTTCAATGCTGGTCGAAGCCACCCGCTGGGCAAGATTCGTCTCAAGTGCCAGATCGGTGATCTCCGAACGGAGGTTTCCTGCTATGTGATCGATGCCAATGTATCCTACAACATCTTGTTGGGACGTCCATGGATACACGAGAACATGATCGTTCCTTCCATACTTTACCAGTATTTCAAGTACGTCAACAGCGATGGTGTCGTGAAGACAGAGTTTGATGATGTCGATCCTTTTAAGGGCATCGAAGCCTACTATGGAGATTCGGTACTTTACCAATCTCAACCCCCTAAGGATAATGGCAACGAAGCTGACAATGAAGCTGAAGCAAGTTCATCCTCTAATGATGGCCCCATGATTATCCGAGTCAAAGGACGTACTACTCCAAAAAGTACTCCGAAGCCTCTCATAATCTGGGTAAAAAAGAAGAACCCTGACAAAGTCAAACCATTGACCATCACTCTCAGCAAGATACCCCGGGAGGAACCTGCTGATGTCCGTCCTCCCAATCCTGAAGAATTACCCTACATGGTGAACTTGGCCAAGATTGTGGCTCCTCTTCCAGATGATGATCCTCTCAATGATAATATCAATACTCATAATAATGTACCTTCAGCGGATGATGTTATCCCTGAAGAAGAAATTGCGTATTTTCTTAGTAAGGGTTTATCTTTGAATTACTTCGATGTCTATCAATCTGTAAATCACTACATAGATACGATATACGCTCTAGAGCACGGCATAGGACCACACCTCTGCATGCCGGTCACGACGCCTCACCTGTAAAAAAAAGTTTACCCAGAAGATATCCACTACTTCATCGTCCCAGCCAGAAAGAAGGATGAAGAACTAATTATCTTCGGTTGAATAGTTGGCGAAAGAAAGTTCGTTTCGGACTCTACTTCTCCCAAGCACAACACGGAAGCTAATTATGACTCTGGAAAAATGTAACTTTTCTGATATAGTTGGCAGGCCAAGAATATCATCCAGAATATGGGATATGACATCAAAAGCGACCAGGGGCTAAATTACGGCCGGGGACGACGGTTGCCAATACGACACTTTGCTCCTTCCGGCAAACTCGAGAACTACTATCAACGAAACGGTGTTGGTTTGGGTTATGTTACTCCTCCAACAACTCCCAAAAGATCAGATGATGAAGCAGATCGTTGTTCTCATTCTTCTGACTCCTCCCTCTGGGACTCAGACTCCAGCATTGGCGACATGTTCAAATTAACTCTGTCCGTCAACATGGTTTCCGTTGACCAAATTGCAGACGATGTCCAATCGATCGAGCTTGAATAATGGGCTCAAAAGATGGATACTAGATGGGAGCTGCGCTTCGAACAATGTGAACCACCTACCGAAGACGAAGTCATCCAAGTCAATTTAGGAGATGAATCATCTTTTAAACCAATCTTCATCAGCAAAAGTCTATCTGGCGATGAACGTCAATCTCTTATACAACTTATAAGAGAATACATCGACGTCTTCATATGGAGCTATGAAGATATGCCAGGCCTGGGCCCTAAAGTTGCCATGCACCGCCTGAATATTTTGTCTAAAACTAAGCCAGTGAAGCAGCAACAACGACGATTTCGACCAGATGTCATAGAGGCCATCGAAAATGAAGTCAAGAAGCTCATTGCCAGTGGATTCATTCGCGAAAAACAATACCCTGACTGGGTTGCCAATATCGTTCCAGTCATGAAAAAGAATGGTAAAGTTCGAGTCTGTATCGATTACCGTGATTTGAACTCTGTATACCCGAAAGACGAGTTCTCCCTACCGATCACCGACGTAATGATCGATAATACTTACGACTTCGAGCGGATGTCCTTCATGGATGGATTCTCAGGCTACAACCAGATCAAGATCTTCTCCGACGATGAGAAGAACATATCTTTTTGAATACCGTTGGTGGTATACTGCTATACGATGATGCCCTTTGGATTGAAAAATACAGGAACGACATACCAACGAGCCATGAACACAATTTTTTGTGATCATTTGCGCAAAACAGTGGAGTGCTACATAGACGATATCGCAGTAAAAAGTTGTCTCAAGGGCAATCACCTCCAAGACTTGAGAACGGTATTCGAACTAATATGTGCACACCAATTCAAGATGAATCCAACCAAGTCTTTTCTGGGAGTCTCCAGCGGCAAGTTCCTTGGTTTTGTCATCACTTCAAAGGGTATACATCTTACCCAGAGAAAGTGAAGACTATCCTCGATATGCATCCTCCAAGAAACCTCAAAGAGCTACGCGGACTGCAAGGAAGGCTAGCCTATATCAGACGATTAATTTTGAACCTTTCTGGAAGGTGTCAACCATTCACTCAGCTCATGAAGAAAGGCGTATCTTTCGTCTGGACTGAACAATGTTAACGCGTATTCGACGACATTAAGGCGTATCTCACAAGCCCTCCAGTATTGGTGGCTCCAATAATGGGGAAGCCTTTCTTACAATATGTCCGCGCTATTGACCATTCTCTTGGTGCCCTATTAGCTCAGAATAATGAAGGCAGCCATGAACATGCAATCTACTACCTCAGCCGCACAATGGTAGGTGCCGAGCACAGATACACACCTGTGGAAAAGGAATACCTTGTACTGGTATTTGCCATCCAGAAGACACACCACTATGTGTCTGGGCAGACTATCCATATCATATCTAAAGTTAATCCTCTCAGAATACTCATGATTAAACCAGGTTCTCTCAATTCATGTTTAGCAACATGGGCAATGCTATTGACTCCATATGATATGCTCTTCGTTCCTCAGAAGGCAGTAAAAGGCCAAGCATTAACTGACTTCCTAGCATCTCATCCGGTACCAGAATCTTCCAAACTCTACGACGAGATCCCCGATGAAGTAGTAGAGTCTAACACTGCAACTGAAGAAATTCCCATTTGGCGAATGTTCTTTGACGGTGCATCAAGAACAGGACCCAAAGGAAATATTGTGGCTAGAGTAGGTGTCGTGCTCGTGTCACCTGATCATCTGGTTATACATTGTGCATATTCTCTCATGGAACCATGCACCAACAACGTGGCCGAATATAATGACCTATTAATCGGCCTGTAACTGGCAAAACAACTGGGAGTTGACTATCTAGAAGCCTACGGCGATTCCAAGCTAATAGTTAGTCAAGTCCGAGGGGATTATGAAGTTTGTCACGAAGATCTCATCCCCTACCAAAGAGCAACAATCGAGTTGGCATCTACTTTTGCTGGATTCTTCATCGAGCACGTGCCTCGACTACAGAATATAGAAGCAGATGCTCTAGCCGGTCTTGCTGCTTCCTTGACCGTTCCTACCAATACTCAGCAGTCGATCACAGTGTCTGGTCGAGAACTATTCTGTGTGAAAAATGTCTTGCATATTCATCACAGTTATACAACGGAAACAAATGTCGATGTTAAAGACTGGAGATTTCCTTTCATAGACTACGCTGTCTATGAAATCCTCCCCGAGGACCCGAAGGAAACAGTGTCTATCCAAAGGCGATCCCTCAAATTTTACTACGATACAGCTACCAAGATGCTGTACCAATGCTCTTACGGGGGGCTACTGTTACAATGTTTATCAGACACAGAAGCCAAACATGCACTCCGGGAGGCTCACGACAGAGTTTGTGGTGCACATCAACCAGGCCCTAAATTACAAGATCGCCTCAAACGAATGGGTTATTATTGGCCCACGATGATAGCAGATGCAGTTGAATATACAAAAAAGTGTAGAGCTTGTCAGTTCCACACCGATTTTATTCATCAACCTTCGGAGTTTCTACACCCGACGGTAGCATCTTGGCCTTTTGAAGCCTGGGGCATGGACGTCATAGGACCAATCAGCCCGCCATCCTCCAAAGGACATCGGTTCATTCTAGCCATAAACGATTACTTCTCCAAATAGGCGAAAGCTATACCGCTCGCTGAAGTGAAGGCGTTGAACGTGATCAATTTTATCAAACATCACGTTATCTACCGCTTCGGCCTACCTCGCAGGATCATCCGTGATAATGGTCCATAATTCGCAAGTCATATATTCTATCGATTCTGCGTTAGGAATCGAATCCAGAATGTAGCCTATACTGCCTAGAATCCAGCGGCTAATGGGCTAGCAGAAGACTTCGATAAAACCATTATTAAACTTCTTAAGAAGTTCGTGTTTTCAAACAAGCGCGAGTGGAATGAGAAGCTCGGTGAATGTTTATGGGCCTATCGTATAACGGTCCGAACTCTAACAGGCAGTACGCTATTCTCTCTGGTTTATAGGAGCGAAGCAGTTCTTCCCCTAGAAATCCAGATTCTTTCTCTTCGAGTAGCCTTAGCCAGCGAGTTGACTACCGAAGAAAGCTACCGTTTGCGTCTACATGAGCTCGAAGCACTAGATAAAAAATGCTTGTTAGCTCAGTAGCGTATTGAGCTATACCAAGCACGTCTTTCCAGAGCCTTCAATAAAAAGGTGAAGGAAAGAATCTTCCAAGTCGGTGATCTAGTCTTAGCAGTGAGAAGACCAATGATCATGTCACACAAAACGAAAGAAAAAATTTGGCCTAAATGGGAAGGTCCTTTCATCATAGAATCAGTATATTCTAACGGTGCGTACCGACTAACCAGGCCTGACGGTGACTTGCTCATGATGCCTATCAACGGCAAGTTTCTGAAGAAATACTATGTGTAATCTTTTTTACATAATGTTCACATATGTTCAGTCATGTAAATGTACAGTGCGATGTTTATGTGATTCGAAAATTATCTAACTATTATCCGTATTTCAAGAGTCTTGAATACGCCTTGGATAATAGGTCCTCCAAAATATTTTCCCAGTGGAATCATTCCCTTTTTGACTCTGTCCAAACTCGATTTAACGAAAATAAGTCACGTCCCTATTACCTCTGAATTATTTTTCGATAATTATTTCTCCAGTGAAATGATTATGTTTTGCCATGTCCATATAACCTCTGAGCAAGGTATTCATCAAGGATACTACGCCTATATTATCTCTGTTAGGTTTTGTCTCAAAATTTATTTTACCAAAAACTACTCCTGATTATCGTGTGTCACGTCCATATTACCTCTGATACCGATAGTCTTCCGACTTGACGCCTGTACCCAACCCGGGATAAAAGATACGGTGTTAAGACCACAAAACCTATCACGTCCATATTACCTCTGTTGGGTTTTGTTTCGAATCTATTTGCTCGCATTCCCAGATGCACAAAAGGGCAATAGGTCCACAAAAAGTCCCCTAGTGGGATATCCTTTATCAAACACAAATGTTGTATTAGGCCCTCTAGTACAAGCACCAAAAATACCACAAACAAAGAATAGAATGAATGTATTCTGTTTTCAGTTACATTTATAGGATTACACCTTCAGTAAAAATCACAGATTCGTCACAAGAGTGAGCAACCTAAAAAGTTCTCCATTTTTTCATTTAGACAGAAAATAAAGGATTACATCGATGTCCAAAAGAAGCAAAACACAAACTACAGCTAAAGACACCAAGACAGAATACAGACATTTATGGGAACCCACGGATCCTAGGTGTGTTGAGGCATATACCATTCCCTCAACCATTTCCCATACGAAGGATCTATTTGATCAAGGTCTTCTGCGGGGGCAGGAGGGTCAGAACTCCCAGTGCTACTGCCCTCAGACTTGGGCTCCTCCTTTATAGCAGTCTCAATCTTGGGAGTAATTCCCTCACTGAGGGACGCCAGCTCTTCTTTTACCTCAATTTTTGGTATCACCTCCTCTTTAACGAACGATGACTCTTGTTCGATAAAAGGTGGCAGCATCTCCTCCTTCACAACGGTCTCAGTCTTCGGCGTGGATGCTACAAGAATCAAAGACAGAAGAGAAGGTCAGACTCAGAAACCGCAGGAAAAACTAAGTTCTGAAGGGCTCTTATGCGCCCAAAGGGGCTATGCGCCTAAAGCAGGACTATGGGCCTAAGACAAATATATGGGCACATAACATACAATAATACATGAGCGCATAACATGCCACAACATGTGGGCGCATAATATGGCAACATATGGGCGCATAGCACACCACAGTGTTGGCGTATGACTTCTGTGAGCGCATAATGATGCTCACAAGAAGTATGTTATCTTAGGCGCATGCGCCCAGGAAGAGGAAAAGTCTGAGCGTCACAAATTAACACTCGAGACTTTGTTTT
Source organism: Iris pallida (assembly GCA_029216955.1). Lineage (NCBI taxonomy): Eukaryota > Viridiplantae > Streptophyta > Magnoliopsida > Asparagales > Iridaceae > Iris > Iris pallida. The sequence goes on from JANAVB010033661.1 coordinate 127,701, forward strand.
TGAGGCGTGCCCTCAACCAGAATCGGGTCCTGGACTGGCGAGGACGTTGCCGTAGGAGGAGAGCCACTCGATGCAGCCCCCTTGCCCTCCGCAGATCTCTTCGCGACCTTGGGAGACATGGTTCTTAAATAAAGGAGATGAAGAGTCTTTTGAAAGTTCTAGGAGAGGAGAATAATGAACTTTCTCTCTCCTTCAGAGCCTATTTATAGGCACAGGCCACTTCCTATGCGCCTACTTCCTATGCGCCCACTATCTTTATGCGCCTATGTGCCTATTGTGCGCTATGCGCCCATTGTGTGCTATGCGCCCACCATAGCCTATGCGCCCATATGAAGATCCAACCTTTTGTACACTATGCGACTGCTACTTGCTAACGTGGACAACGTATGAAGGATGGACCTCTTCAAATTCCACCCCGATGAATCTGTCAGTTCAGATTTTCGAAGAAGATCTCAACAGTCGTATCTCTCTGACAGGCTGGCCAAACACTATGCGCCCAAAGATAGTGCTGTGCTATGCGCCCACGAGAAGACAGTCCATGCTTCTTTCAAATTATTTCGAACTCATTCAAGTATCGAAAACTTTGAAGGGGTCTTGTAGAAGCATGAAAATTTTAGCAATGAAGCCTTATGAGCCCAAGCCAATGAGAACATATACGCCCAAGACAATGAAGCTCTATGCGCCCAAGTCATCCAGTGAAGCTCTATGCGCCCAAGACAAGCTCCCCCAAAAGGAGGGCATATAGCCTAAAATAGGGCTATACGCCTAAGCTTGACTCAGTCAAAGCCATGATCAAAACGTGCACCGAAGCGTACGACCACGTCAGTCTCCACGAGCAATCGTGCACCGAAGCATGCATCCACGTCAGCACCACGATCAACCCACGACTACGCAGCCTGCATGCACCTACATCCTATACGCCCAAAGTAGGACTATGCGCCCACATAAAAACCAGTGTGTTTCCTCATGTAGGCGTATCCAGCTCAGAAACTACTATAAAAAGGGGTCTTATCCCTCTTAAAAATACAGAACGGAGAGCATTTTTAAGAGCCAAATTGCTGCACTTCTTGCCAGTAAGCCGAGAGTTATCAATTTTCTTAGGTTTTCTCCCACTTTTGTAATCGGAGTGTCAACGGAGTAAAGGAGCAACTGTCGCTCGATCTCCATCGTCCCATTTCTTAGAATTCTTTTTTGTACTCGGGGATCCTTAGCGCAGATCTCTCAGGCGTATTCGATTTGTGGTACCTTATGCCAATAAAGAAAAGACAGTATTTCTTCTTCTTTTTGTGTGTGTCCACAGTCGCTAACTGTTTAATATACACGGGACCAGCCCCATCCCAAATCCAAAAATTTCATCCCAAATTATTTTTCCTCCCTCAACCGCCGCTCCCCCCTCGACTGCTCCTCCCCCTCAACCGCCGCTCCCCCCTCGAGGCCACCGTCTCTCCCACTCGCCACCGTGAGCTCCTCCTCCTCCGGGCTCCTCATCTACCGACCCCCCCTCCGCCAGCTCCTCCTCCTCCTTCGGGCTCCTCCTCCACCGCGAGCTCCTTCTCCTCTTCGGGCTCCTCCTCCATCGACCCCCCCTCCGCGACCTCCTCCTCAACTACCTATGCTGACCTCCTCCTCCTCTCGACAAACCCCAAGATCTGGTAAACCCTAACCTATATTCTATCTGAGTTTAGATACGACACAAACATGAATATGACACGATACACTATATTATATTCGTACACTGACACGATACACTGACACGATACATTAGGTTGTGTGTTATGTCGAATAGACACAAATACGACACAGTACAAACAGACATGGTAACAATTTGATTTGTTACTTGGACATTGTTTTGTCCTTGATTTTCTTCACTTTGCTGTGTAACATCTTTTTTTGGTTTATATGATGATGGATGGATTTATTGAATGTCCGCCTTCGAAAGATTTATGTATAAAAGTTGTTCATTTTACTGAGGACTAAAAGGTTTGCATGTTAGCCAGGTCCTTAGACTCTTCATATGACCTCAGGAAGGCATATGATCTCAGGAAGGCATTATGTTGCAAAATAATATTTACTTTTGTATAAATTTTGTTTTTATATGGGAAGCTATGTGTTATGATATATCTTTTGCTATTGGTTGAAGGAATCCTTATATTGTATGCTTAACCACTATTTATGTTGTTCATTCTTGAAATTTTAGTTTTCTTGCTGTAATCATGTTAACATTTGGACGTAACAGGAAAGTCCGCTCGAGGAGACATTATACAGTCCCATGTATCTAGCTCTGTAATAAAGTAGTTCTTCTTGAACGTCCATATTGGATATTGCATTGCACATGTATACCAAACATATAGATGCGTGCTATATTCTATTAATAGAACATCTATCTCCTTCAACTTGTGGTTCATTTGAGTGTGCTTTTTCAACTTCGTTGCCATTTCTTAAAACCAAATTTTGTTAGTTCTTTTTTTGTAAAATCTTTGACTTGATGTTCGGGTGAAAACGTTTTGGGCCTCTCTGAAACTTGTTACTTTGCATTAGTTGCATCCCCTCGTCTGATTTTGTATTCATTAACCACCTAGCTCCATTCTTAACTAAAATATTTAGGCATAACTTTCTGAATTATCAAACTTTCTGGACAGATCTATTCTGCTGTAGGTTAACTATAATTAATTATGACTTTTCTGTTTAGTTAATATTCTTCGTTTAGTATTTTAATGGGCATCATGTAGTAAGATTTAGAAAGATGGAGTTCTCACATGATTGTAAGATTTGTAACTGACCAGGCCCTTGGGACCCTGGCATTGACACAACGACAACAACAAGAAGGCCTTTATCCCAAAAATTATGGGTTTGGCTGTCAGAATCTTTTCATCCTTCAATTCTGTTAAGGGCTATCCCCTGTAACATTATCAAAACCATATCATTCTTTACAGCGTTAATCCTAGTTCATGTATGCCTACCCCTATAACTACCAATTCCTTGAGCTAATACCTTATCGCTTCTAACTAGTGCATGTATTCATCTATGTTGCACATGTCCAAACCATCTAAGACATCTCTTATCTTATCCTTAATTGGCTCCACCACCACCATCCCAGGAATAGTGGAATACGCTCATCTTATCCTACCTTCCAATGTATTGCCACTCATCTATCGTAGTATCAACAGAGCGCAATTACCACACGCTAAAAATGAATTTTGGATTGCTCTAATGCTCATTTTTTTAGAAGAGGTACTCAACCTTAATAACTTTAATCTAACCTTAATCCATTAAATTCCTCTATGCTATCAACTTTCGTACATGGCCTATCTCTAATCTATCAAGTTGTACGATCCGGTGCCTGTCAAATAAAATCAAGCTAGTCAGAATGTTATAGATCCGATCTATCTATAAGAGTGTATAGAGTATCCTAGAAGTGTAGGTATTATTGGTATATCATATTACATAGAGTGTATAGAGTGAGTATCCAAGTATATAACATATTTTAGAAGTAAAGTGTCCGTGTCAGTCCGAAGTAAAGTGTCTGATAGAATTCTGAAAGCCTTAAAAGGCTTGCAGAAGTAAACTTTCTTCGAAGAGAAGGTCTGATATTGAACACGTTATGATATTCATTTAATACTCATGTGTCTATGCATCCATTTGGACAATATAATCAAATAAGTGTATCTATCTTTGTAGAATTATCTTCAAATGGATATGAATTACTATCTGCGGAATCGTTCGTGGATGTACAACCGTCATCCTGATGACATGTGCGGTGTGCGGGATGAATTCATAGAGGGTGTGCAGCAGTTCCTGCAGTTTGCCAAGGCGTTCCCTCAGTATATGGACGGTACCAAAATTAAGTGTCCGTGTGTGAGATGTCGTAACTTGAAATATTATTAAGAAGTGGAAGTCACATATCATTTATACTCGAAGGGTTTCACACCGAATTACTATCAATGGAGCGCGCACGGAGAACTTGTGTCTTTAGCATCGGAGTATGAGCCTTATATGGATGTCCACAACCATGCTACTTACGACGATGGGTTGGTGAACATGGTTTTTGATGCAGCAGGGCCTATTTTTGATTCGGACAATCATGATACACCTGAAGAGGCACCGAATGCCGATGCTGCAAAGTTCATGGAGTTGCTAGAGAATGCAAGGACTCCATTATATCCAAGTTATAAGGATCATTCACCGTTGGAGGTGGTTACAAGATTGTTGAGCATGTAGAAGCATGAAAAATATGGGGTTCATGCGGATTACAAATTGCCGTATAGGTACCTAGCGCCAAATAGGTCTGCATGAAGGAAAGCTACATGACAAATGCGGCCCGTCGACAAACAGCTGTAGAAAGAAGATATGCGGCCAAAAGGAGCAGTTCGACTAATAAAGCTGACAAGTCCTGGCACAAGCATGACAGTTCTGACACTTCGACAAGAAAGAAAAGATGTGAGACGTCGCCCAAAAGCAAGGTTCGTACGCCTCCATGCGGCCAGAAGAGTGTCATCTAAGCCGCATGAACCTTATGCGGCTCAGACTTATGCGGCCCCAAAAGTATCGAAACTTCATGCAGCCAAGAGCAACTATGATCCAAGCCGCATGAGTCTCATGCGACCCCACATGATCGATACGCAACAGGACACATGGCAATTTGACCAAGTCCTTAACTACCCAGATTTGCTGCAACAAAATCCCAACAAATCGACATATGGCAGCCCAAGAGCGGGTCTTTGCGTGCTAATCAGCCACGTGGCCGTAAGTCGTCTATGCGACTAGAAATACATCATATTATAAATAGCAGGGCGCCACACCCCTGTAAAAGGCTGGCAACCTTCAAGAGAAAAGCAATTTCTTTGCGAGCTAGAGACTGCATCAGATAGTCTACGGAGTAAGGCAGAGTTGATAGCACTTTTCCGAGCCTCCACCGTCACCCCCCAAAATCAAAACTAAACAATTGTACTTAGATTGTTTCCTAGGATTTCTTTCTAGGCTTTCCTTTGTACAAACGAGCTTGCAATCAATTTCAGTGTACTGTAATACCTGTCTTTGATTTTTATGGTAAATACGATGGTAACTCTGCTGGGGACGTCCTTCTCTTCTGATGAGAAACTGGTGACGCAATCTGATGCATCCAAGATCGACTCTACGCAGCAAATGCTTGTGGTTCGCTTCGACCAACAAGCCTTCGAAGAATTGCTCTCTGAAGGGAGCGCCAGCCCATCTCAGAAGCGAGCTAACCCAAAGAGGACTCGCAAGGCGCCTCCCGACCAAGTTCTCGAAGAAGCTCCTTCTACAGCCCAAGACGGTGACCAAAGTTCTCCTGCGACTTTGCTTTCGACCGCAGAGGACCCCACTGTCCCCAAAACGAGAAGAGGAAAACACTACGATACTGAGTTTTTGGGGGCACAAGGGAACTCCATGCGAACAAAGAAGAAGCTGCATAGAGGAGATCGACAGTCTGTCCACGAGGTAGCCAACTCTGGCTGCAGGCAGATGACTCATGCGACAGCCAACTCTGGCCGCAGGAAGATGATCCATGCGGCAGCCAATGCTAGCCGCAAGAAGATGGTCCATGCGACGACCAATCCTGGCCTCAAATAGGACGTATCATGCGGCCCTGTCAGAAGCTCTCTATTCGACCGCCTCTCATGCGAGCCCGGCGCCATACGGCTCACTAAAGATGCGGGATGTATCAATCTGGACTCCTTTTACTACGTGCCTTTGGATGCCAAGTCAAAAAAGTCTAGGACAGTACGGGCCCAACCAGCCCAGTCAACTGTCCAAGTTGCTGATTGTCAGCGGGCCTCGTTGACTGTTACACAGGCTCATGACGGAAAGTTGTACAGAACCACCTGCGTCCAGTCCTCCAGGGCTAACGGACATGATGGGTCTTTAAAGTCTCCTTCTGAAGATCCAGAGCAAGTGCTTTTACTAGCCACGGATCAGGGAGCAAACATGATGCCTAAGCACCCGTGCGCTCGGGATTCCCGAGTTCACAAGTTTGGTGCAAAGGTAGACCAGCTTTCTACCGACTTACATGACGTGATTACTCACAAACGTAAGACGGCAGCATCAGCATGCAATGAGTCCCTCTCTAGGCGTCGTTGCACACAAGTCATCATCAACTGCTGTTGCAATAAATCAGCAGCACCTGAAGGTCGGCAGTCAGTTTTCCAGCGACTGCAGCAGCCAGCACCTGTCAGACAACAACTCGAAAAATAGGTACAAATTCCAAGGGACGAGGAGTTTCCTTTCGCCTCCTGTAAATCAACTCAAAAAGTTCCTCCTGGCAAGGGAGAAAAGAAGACATGCTCTTCCAGCCCGGCCATCTCGGCCAGTATTGCAAGGAGACCCTCATCCGGGGGGTTCTCATCAACCACAGGGGGTGTCTATTTAGGCAATCGATCCAAGAAGAAGCTTCTAGTACCTGGGGGTGCACCTTCGGCCTCTTTGAGAGTAGATGAAGCTGGGGGTAGTAGCCCCCTCAATGTATGTGACAACCCGGTGTACCAAGAGCACACACAGGGGGTAGAGATCCCCCAGAACCCTGTAACAGATTTTTTTGAGGGCCACCACCCTCACCAAGACGATGCAGCTTCCTGCACAGGGGGTAGCACCCCTTCCGGGTTAGAAGAAGATGACATTCCGACATTCTCTGACGATTTTTCTATACAAGGGTACGACACCGAGAGTACCTCTGCCACAATCCCTTCTACTTCTACCCACGTGAGGACAATCTTTATGGCTAACGATGATCATGAAGCGCCTTTCGACCGACAACGGCTAGAAGTGCTGGAAGCCATGCTCCTGTCCTTGGTCAAGTCCGTGGACAAGATCAAAGCCGCCTTGCCAACTCAACCAGCGAGGACACCCGGACAAACAAGCTTGGGACCCACAGTCAATGCGGATTCCAATACGACTGCCCCTCATTTGGGTGATGATCCCTTAGCAGTATCCGTTCCTTCAGCTGCAGATGAAGCCAAGGAGGCAAGGAGGGAAGTCCAGGAGCTTCGGGCAATGTTCAATGCTCGAGACTCCTCTGGATCTCAGAATACGGCAGCCATATCCTGTTGCATAGAGAGATGTGCCTTTTCCACCGCGGTACAAGTCGTTCCATATCGATTCTTATGATGGAAAGACCTCTGCTAGTCGGTACATGACTTATTTCGAAGTCACAACCGACCACTTACCGTATAGTGATGCCATCCTCATGCGACTATTCATCGGAGCATTGAAGGGGATCGCGTTCGACTGGTACCTTAACCTTCTCGACAACTGTATTCACTCTTTTGACGGCTTCAAGCACATGTTCCTGGAAAGATTCTACAAAATGGGACATGATGTAACGATGTCATCTCTCATGGATGTCGTTTAAGGAGAGAGGGAGCTGACAAGGAACTATATCCAGCGGTTCTGCCAAACCGCAATGAGGTTGCCCCAAGGCAACCCGAGAGCTCCTTGATTGAAATCTGCCAGAAGAAGCTGCTCCCTGCAATTAGCCTCTGGATGGATGACGACCAGTTCAGGGATTGGACAACTTTCATCATAAGCGCTACCAATGCAGAGGCAAAATTGAAGAAAGCTCGCCAGTTGGGATTACATATCCCAGATGGAGAAGATAAGGGCAGACGTCCTGGGTCCACCTCCAGTAACAGCAACAGTGGTGCCACCACTAACCGGGATAACAAGGGCAAGCAGGCCATGGTCGCTGATGCGACTCCGAAGCCCGAACAAAAATATACGGAAGGATCGTGGCCCAAGGTCAATTACTCATTTGAAGATAGTCATGTCAAACCTATCTTCGATATGCTCCTACAAGGGGGCAGGATCCAGCTCCCTCTACCAAGGCGCGAGCCCCGAGCAGCAGAAATGGAGGATCCAAAATACTGTCACTTCCATCGCTATGTCCATCATTCCACTCATGACTGCTTCCAATTAAAGCGGTACATTCAGAGTCTTATCGACTCCAAAGCTCTGTCGATAGATTTCAAAGAGGTTACCGTGGCGGCAAACATGGTATCTATTCAGTTCGGCAACTTTTCTCCGACAAGCACTCCAGACAGGGTCATACCTGTCCCTCGGGCAACGATGGAGGTTACTAACCTTCCACCTGTCCGGAGCCAAACATCTGGATTGGTACCTCTCACCACATCGCGAGGAGAGATCATGTGGGTGCATCCAGACTTGGTGCCCGAAGTTACCCAGAGGGTGTCATCTCCTACCAGCAAGAAAAAGGGCTGGAAGTCCAGAGCCTGCCACACAATTTCAGCCGAAGCCGAAGAAGCTACAGATGTTGTTACCCGGTCTGGAGCATAAGTCTAGCCCGCATGGGATAATCTAGCCGAAGATCCTCAGCCGGCAACGTTGCCTTCCTCGGATATTCTAAGGCCATTTCAGCCTCCACTGGCGGACAAATCCAAGCCAATGGAAACCCGCTTCGACAGGCCACTCCGCAATGATATACCTCAGGGACTGGAGAGACCTTACAACTTTGACATATTGGCTTAATTAGCTAATACGCCAGCAAAGTTATCATTGTATGAGCTCCTAAGGCTCTCCAAGGATCTTCGTGTCGCATTAAGCGAAGCCCTCCAGAATGCCGATGCTTACTTAGCTCAGGTCAAGCCTCCAGGGGAAGACCCGCCATCAGATCTACAGGGCGGCGACAACATAGATGCAATGCCCAACATCATATTTACTCCGCCGGACATGTTGATCAAGTCTAATTTGCATGATCGCCCCTTGTACTACACTGGGTTCATAGGCGACATCAAAGTGGATCAGATGTATATCGACCCTGGCTCGTCAATAAGCATCATCCCGAAAAGCCTGCTCCAACTTCTTGGCATCCCTATGCATCGGCTAGCGGCAACCAACACCGCCATTAGCGGTTTTAACTCAGGGAGAAGCTATCCCCTAGGGAAGATCCGGTTGAAGTACCAGATTGGTGACCTGAAGACGGAAGTTACCTGCTACATCATAGATGCAGACACCTCCTGCAACATCCTCCTGGGACGTCCGTAGATATATGACTATATGATCGTGCCATCCACCCTTCACCAGTGTTTCAAGTATGTCAGTAAGCACGGTACCGTAAAAACTGAATTCGTCGACATTGATCCCTTCAAAGGGATTGAATCTTATTACTCCTCGGAGGCTTGTTTATATGACGAATCCAGGAACCATATAACGGATGAGCTGGAAGCCATCACAGGGCCAAAAGAACCCTTAAGAATTCGTCTCCAAGCCCGCAAGCCGGGCAAGGCCTCACCCCTAGTCGCAACCTTACACAAAGAGGTGCTCGGTTCTCCTGTCCCACCTACGTAGTTGGAACCAATGGTCATCTGTCTCCCAAGATCCAGCCAAGAGCCAAAACCTGGCATGGCACCAATGGTGATCCGGCTGTCAAAGTCCAATCAAAGGCAACAGGAAGATGCAAGGCCCCTTGTAACACCAATAGTAATCCGATTGCCAAAATCTACTCTAAGGCGACCAGAAGACACAAAGTCCCTTGCTGAGCCCATTGTCATCCGTCTTCCCAAGACGAGTCAGCAGCCAAGTGTCGATCCAACACTCTCAGGCAAATCAATACCTCAAACAGAACCATTGGTGGTCAAGTTGTCCAAGACGGCATCCCGACCTCTAAGCTCACAGGGGGTAGCCAAGGAGGACGAAGAACTCTCCAAATACGTGGTTACACAGGTGGATAGTGTAAACCCCCTAAATTTCTACTACAATTTATTTTAAAATTTTGGTATTATTTTTATACATCGGATTTGTACGTCGCATACAAGTTTGCATTGGTCGTATTTTTTCGTCGAGTGCGAATATGTGCGAGGTACATATTTTAGAAAATAGTTTTACTTATTTATATAATAATATGGCTTTCAAATAATAGGTGATAAATATTTTATTCATTTTAAAAATACTAATAGTTGTGAAAAGATCGCATCAAAAATTTTCAACGCTTTATGCTTTATTGTAAAAATGCTATTTAATTCTATTTGTCATTTAAAACTAGATTTATATGAATATTCTAGATTTATGCGAGCTACATGAATTTAATTCATGTATAGAATATTGATTTTCGAAATTAATGTATATCATTATTTTATCATTTCGAAAAAGCTATTTTAAATATTGTTTGATTTCATATTTAAATAAATTACAATAATTTAAATTGGAAAAGATTTTATTGACTTATTTTAAATAGCTTTAAATTAAAAATAGGTTTTATCTAGATTTTCTTGAGTTTTGATAAATTACATTTAAATCAATTTGAATCAATAGGGGATATCTACATGGGGATTTAAACAATCCCAATCCTTATCGAGTAGGGGTCCGCACTTCCTTTATAAGGAGAGCCCCTTGTCCTCTTTTGTTTTCATGAATCCACCATCCAAATACTCCACAAATTTTTCCACCACAACAACATCATGCATCATGTCCGTGTCCCCGTCCCGTCCCATCCACTATATGTATTTCTAGTACATATACATATTTTTGACCCCGTGTCCGACAACCCCGGACACCCATCCAGGTCGTGTCGGACATTCCCCGACACGACGATACAAACCGACGACATTTCGTTACCGACACCACCATCACCTCCTCCTTCCCTGTCCCGACACCCGACCACCACCACAGTTCAACCATGCCCGCTGCCCGAATCACCATTAACCACCACCAGAACCACCATGCTCGCCACCACCTCCACTCCTGCCTGGCCGTCCCCAACATCACCCGACCACCCTCACCGTCCTCAACATCCAGCAACCCACCGCCAATACAGCCCTACGGCATCATCCCCGACATCGTCGCCGCCTCCTGCACTCCGGCCCCGACCCATCAACTGGCCGACACCAATCCGATCACCATTGCAGACTCGGCACTCCCATCCACCTCCACCAAACACACCACCACCGTCACCCATCCCCGCCATACCCTCACGACAAACAAGTCGACCACCAACCACCATTATCGGCCGCCTCTATCTCCGGCAACACCCATCACCACCAAAATTAATACAAAACCCTAACCTACAACTTACCTCCGCCTGGCCGACGAGCCCATCTACTCAGCCGTACCGAGAAGCCTCGAGCACGGCAGCCCGCGTGTGCAGATCCGTGCACGTATGTCTCAGCGTCGCGTAGACTAGCCGTGTCGTCTTCCGGCGACCGCACGCCGGAGGCAAGCTCCTCCAGCCGAGCATCGCGCAGCCGCCCCCGGCTGTGTCGCCGAGACCCCCGACCGCGTCGCCGAGACCCCCGGCCGCCTCCTCCTCCACGGGATACCGCCTTCTCGCCCGTTCCAACCGCCGTGGCCATTCGAGCTCTCTTCTTCCCTGTCCGCCGCCGACGCCGTCCTTTGCTGCCAAGTCTCCGTTAACTCTCCGTTCACTTCTCCCCTGACTTTCCTTTTAATTCTACTCTCTCTCTCTTTTGTTTCTCTCTCTCTTGTACTTAATTGGTGACTTATTTAGACTCGTATGTTGTTTTGTGAGAGGAGCAGAATGTGCTGGTGGTGGGATTATTATTATTTTTTTACGATATAATATATAGTGTATAAAATAATTATATTACTAATATATAAATTGTTACAAGTGTTTATTATAAAAATTATTGTATTAATTAGTTTTTATTAAATAAATAGATAATTAATATTTTCTAAATTATTTTTACAAGATTCAGTAGCGCTACAATATTTTCTAGATTTTTATTAAATACGGTGACTTAGTTTCTACAAAAATTTTATTTTTCTCCTAACAAGATTCCTTGACTTCCAATATATCTTTACAAAGTTAAAAAATATTTTTCGGCCTATTGATTTAGTGATATTTTTCAAATATTTCTAAAATAACTTTTAATTGATGGAATATAGTATTTTACCCAAGAGCATATTTTTCAACTTAGAGTTTTTGTCCGGAAACAAATTTTCTTGACTTTTAAGCAATTTCTTATAAATTATTTAGCCTCATAAAAACTAGTACTATAAATATTTCCAAAATAGTATATATATCTACCTCCTCAAATTCTCCTCAAATATCATCTTTGATCACGACTGACCGCACCTTTCTATTCCTCGGCAAATTTGGACCGTGCACCACAACCATGGCTATTGGACCACAATACTTGACGGATCATCGCACCCCACCAGGCGACACACCAGGCAAGATATCTTGCCATATTTACTCCTTACATTTAGTTGCATTTTATTTCAGTTATTGTATCTATATTTCTTGTTTATTATTTTCTTCTTGCATGTGGACTTAGAGTTAAGAGACTTCCGTCAATAGAGTGCATGTCATTGACTTTGTCACGATTGTATCACGAGTTGTGTGTGAGTTGTGAGTATCATGTAGTGGTCACTTGCGTGTTGGCTGATCACCCGTGCACATGCATAGGAATAACTGTCAATAGATACATGTTAGAAGACTTGACAGTTATCTATTATAAAACAGTATTGTGGAAGCGACATGTGTTAGTGCGTCGTGGTTACGATGCATGTATAGTCTCATTGGGAGGGAGGGGACAGCTACTAGCGTAGGGGCTACATTTATTTTTTACACATATTTGTGGGCCGATAGTGACTCTTATGAGCACAACCTTCTGCCCCGGGGCCGATAGCGACTCAGATGAGCGCTACTTACTGCCCATGGCCGATAGTGACTCGGATGAGCACTACCTACTGCAACTCTTTATTTACTCTGCTGATCCTACAGCCCCTGCGTAGAACGTTGTCCTCAAAGTGCATATCACATAGATGGTTAGGGACCCAGTTGTATTGTAGTTTATAGTATTTACAATTGCAGTTATAATGGCATGTTCTTCTTGTATCTTGTTACGTCCCTCTGAGGACCTGGTGATCTCTCCAGGTGTGTGTTTCGTGATTCTTGCAGGTGCGCTAGCTAAGGTCATGTCTTCCTTCCTCCGTGATGATTGCTCTTGGGCTCGTCATTTGCTTCGCTCGCCCAAATCAGTTATTTGTATATTTCTTTCTTATTTAAACTTGTTGGTAGTGGATATGTCTCCGCCCAACGTTTGTACAAATGATTATTTGATTGTATTATTAAAACTTCATATTTGTGGATGAAATTTAGTTTGAGTATGGCTTTCTACATTTTACAGCTTATATATACATACGAGCCTTTCATTTACTCGTATGTATACAGCTGGCATGATACGTATCTAGTTCCAAGTATTTTGGGACTGGGGCGTTACAGATAGCCCCTCTCCTGATGATGTAATCCCTGAGGATAAAATTCCTTATTTCATCAATAAGAGGCTGCCATTAGACTATTCTGAGTATGATAAGCCTAATCTAACGTACGCCGCACGGGGCCGTCTAGACGTTAACCTGCATACACGGGTGACAACCGTCCATACCCCAAATCAACTTGCTCCCATAAAAGGTGCTTACTTCCTAGTCCCAGACAGAAGTGGATGGGATCACACAATCATCTTTGGCCGAAAAGAAGGTCCTCAATCTTTCTCGCCACAAGAGTCCGACCTCGAACCCGACGCTGAAAGACTACCGCTCTACTTGTATAGTCCTCAAGCCAAGTACTTCATGTAAAAGTAGGGGTACAACATGGAGGCTACCCTGGGTCTAAATTATGGCAGTGGTCGACGATTGCCTCTACAGCCGTCGGCACCGGCAGGGAAACCTCAGGATCATTATCACAAATCCAGACGCGACCTCGGATATGTTACTTCACCAACAACGCCCGAAAGTTCTGACGAAGAATGCGAGTGGCACTCTCATTCGTCCGAGTCACCCATTTACGACTCCGATAGCAGTATTAGAGATATATTCAGACAGACACTATCTGCCAATATGATATCCGCTGATATCGAAGAAGAAGACGAAGACCTACTTGAACCACTTGAGTTGGAGCCGTGGGTCCAGCAACTAGATGCATAATGGGAAAAATGCTTTAAACTTCGCGATCCTCCCACTGAAGATGAGGTTATGCAAGTTAACCTCGGTGATGAATCCTCTCCAAAGCCAATCTTCGTCAGTAAAAGTCTGAAAAACGACGAGCGGGAGTCGTTGTTACAACTCGTCAGAGAATACATCGACGTCTTCGCCTGGAGCTATGAAGACATGCCAGGGCTAAACCCCGAGATTGTGCTCCATAAGCTCAACATTTATCCGGACACAAAACCAGTCAAGCAACAGCAGTGACGATTTCGTCCAGACATCATTAATTCCATCAAAGCGGAAGTGAACAAGCTTATAGTTAGCGGTTTCATCAGTGAAGAGCAGCACCCAGACTGGGTAGCTAATGTAGTACCAGACATCAAGAAGAACGAAAAAATCCAGATTTGCATCAATTTCTGCAATCTGAATGCGGCATGCCCTAAGGATGAATTCCCTCTTCCGATCACCGATATAATGATCGATAATACGTGTAGCTTCGAGCGCATGTCCTTTATGGATGGCTTTTCAGGATACAATCAAATCAAGATGGCTCCTGATGATAAGAAGCATACATTATTCTGAACGCCGATCGGCGTATATTATTATACGGTCATGCCCTTTGGCCTGAAGAACGCCGGTGCTACATATCAATGGGCTATGAGTATTATCTTCAGAGATCATTTGCGCAAGATGGTGGAGTGTTACGTAGATGACATCGCCGTCAAGAGCCGCACCAAAAATGATCATTTACATGATTTGAGGACAATATTCGACCTCATACGGGCACACAACCTGAAGATGAATCCCACCATGTCTTTTCTGGAAGTGTCCAATGGAAAGTTTTTGGGCTTTGTCATTACTTCCCGGGGCATTCACATAGATCCCGACAAAATAAAAGTAATCCTGGAGATAAATCCACCAAAGAATCTCCGCGAACTCCGCGACCTTCAGGGAAGACTAGCCTATATCAGGAGGTTTATATCTAACCTCTCAGGGCGATGCCAACGCTTCACTCAACTCATGAGGAAAGGTGTCTCTTTTGTATGGAACAAGGAATATCAGCGTGCCTTTGATGATATTAAGGAGTACCTGATGAATCTGCCAGTTCTAGTAGCCCCGGTCGCCGGAAAGCCCTTTCTGCTCTATGTACGGGCAATGAAACACTCCCTCAGTGCTCTGCTAGCACAGAGTAATGACGCGGGACATGAACAAGCCATTTACTATCTCAGCCGGATGATGGTAGGACCGGAACATAGGTACACTGCCGTGGAGAAGGAGTGCCTTACCCTAGTGTTCGCCATTCAGAAAATAAGATACTATGTGACAGGGCAGACCATCCATGTTGTTTCACGAGTTAATCTCCTCAGGGTTTTCATGACCAAGCCAGGCGCACTCAGTTCTCGTCTAGCCACATGGGCGATACTGTTATCCCCATACGACATGGTCTTTATTCCGCAGAAGGCTATCAAAGGTCAAGCCCTGGCTGACTTCTTAGCAGCCCATCCAGGCTCAGAAACAGCCAGAATTTATGAAGAAATTCCTGATGAAGTCGTCACCTCGAACTTGACTTCGTACGACGCCATTTGGCGAATGTTCTCCGACGGTGCTTCAAGAACAGGGCCACAAGGTGATATCGTCGCTGGAGTCGGGGTGGTATTGATTTCTCCCTCCGGACTAATAGTCAATCGGGCATATTCTCTTATAGAACCCTGTTCGAACAACGTAGCCGAATATAATGCTCTAGTCATTGGGCTCCAACTCGCAAAAGAAATAGGGATCAGATACCTAGAAGCTTATGGTGACTCCCAGTTGGTTGTTAACCAGATCCGAGGTTCATACGAGGTTCACAATGAGGACCTGATTCCCTATTATCAGACAATAATTGCCATCATTACAACCTTGGAGGGGTTCTTTATAGAGCACTTTCCTAGGCTTCGAAATATCGAAGCCGATGCCCTGGCCGGTCTCGCCGCTTCCTTGGCGCTCCCAAATAACACTCATCATCTAGTCGACATAATAGGCCATGAACTGGTCTGCCCCAGGAACAATATTCAACTGGGTATGAGTTACTCCACCCAGATAACCAACGACATACAAGACTGGAGATGCCCGCTCATCGACTTTGCGGTCTATGGAATTCTGAAAGAGAATATGAAGGAAGCTACCTCAATCAGAAGACACTCCCTCAGATTCTTCTACGATACGGAGACGAAAATGTTATATCGACGATCCTACGATAGGCTACTACTAAGATGCCTGTCAAATGCAGAAGCCACAGAGGACCTACGTGAAGCTCATGACGGTACTTGTGGGGCCCACCAACCTGGCCCAAAATTACAAGATCGTCTTCGCCGGATGGGTTATTACTGGCCCATAATGGTCGCAGATGCAGTTGATTATGCAAAGAAGTGCAAGGCTTGCCAGATCCATGCAGATTTCATACATCTGCCATCTTAATTCTTGCACTCGACAGTGGCCTCTTGGCCATTCGAAGTATGGGGAATGGACATCACTGGGCCAATCACCCCACCGTCATTTAGAGGGCATCGGTTCATACTTGCAATCACCGATTACTTCTCCAAATGGGCGGAGGCTGTTCCGTTGGCAGAGGTCAAGACATCGAACGTGATTAGCTTCATAAAACATCACATCATCTACCGTTTTGGACTGCCCCGGAGGATTATCCATGACAATGGTCCACAGTTCGCAAGCCACGCTTTCTATCGATTTTGTGATAAGAATCAAATTCAGAACATGGCCTCGACAACATATAACCCCTCGGCCAATGGTCTGGCTGAAGCATTCAACAAAACCATAATCAACCTCCTCAAAAAGTTCGTGTCTGCAAACAAGCGCGACTGGAATGAAAAGCTTGGTGAGTGCTTATGGGCGTATCGGACGACAATTCGGACGGCTACAAGAAATACACCGTTCTTCTTGGTTTATGGGAGGGAGGCAGTCCTCCCATTGGAAACTCAGATCCCCTCCCTTCGAGTGGCCCTCACCTACCGGTTAACGGCGGACGATAACTATCGCCGACGGCTACAAGAGTTAGAAGCATTAGATGAGAAGCGTTTACAAGCTCTACAAAGCATAGAGCTCTACCAAGCGCGCATCTCTTGAGCTTTCAACAAGAAAGTCAAACAGAGAATATTCCAAGTTGGCGATCTTGTCTTGGCCATTCGTAGACCAATGGTCATGACTCACAAAACCTCCGGCAAATTCCAGCCTAAGTGGGAGGGTCCGTTCGTCATCGAGACCGTATTCTCCAACGACGCGTACCGTCTTGCAAAACAAAATAGAGACTTACTCATGATACCCATCAACGGTAAGTTCCTCAAGAAATACTATGTATAAACGACACCTTCCAACTATCTCTCAGATCGTGAGTTATATACCCTCTGGTATCGCTGAACTTACACTCTGACTCCAAATCTTCCAGATTGTTGAGTTATGTACCCTCAGGTACTACTGAACTTACTCTCTGACTACTCCGAGTGAATTCATATCTCATCTCTTGGTCATATCTATGAACTTCCTGGTCATAGCTTCTCTCCACCAAGAGTTTGTCTCAAAATCTATTACCCGCATCACCGGTGCGCAGAAGGGTAATAGGTCCATAAAAATTATCCTAAACTATTACTCGTACTGTCAGTGCATAAAAGGGGTAATAGGTCCACAAAATTTCCTAACATGAAAAACAACCACGTCCATATTACCTCTGAGTTATTTTTCTATCCATCACAAACAAATCACCCAATGCATAGAGCTTCCACGTTGATAACACCTCTGAGTTGTTCTGTGTACCTCTATTATGACTACTCCTACCATGTCCTCATTACCTCTGAGTAGGAAGGCTCGGTTTTGACCCATATTTACCACGTCCTTATTACCTCTGAGTAAATATGTTGGTTTTCTCTCCACTTATTATCCGTACTCGCATCGCCAGTACACAAAATGGATGATAGGTCCACAAAAGTTATTCTAATCTATTACTCACACCATCAGTGTACCAAAGAGTAGTAGGTCCACAAAATATCATTCAAATCTATTTGCTCGAATTTTTAGATGCACAAAAGGGCAATAGGTCCACAATAGTCCCCCAGTGGGATGTCCTTTATCAAATACAAATGCTGTATTAGGCCCTCTAGTACAAGCACCACAAAATACCATAAATAAAATAAAGTGAACATACTCTGCTTATTCAAGATCAGTTACATTCATAGGACTACATCGACAGCAAAGAAAGGAAAAATCTAGCAATACATAGTTGGGTTTGACAGCGCTTCGTCTTCAAGTAGTTTCGTGGCCCTCGAAGGAAGTCATATTTTACTGCTGAGAAGCAAACAAAGCTGTTGAATCTCCAAGGACCTGCCAGGAGGAGGGTAAATATAGCATGCTATCCTCCCTTCCGTATTGCGGATGCCTTAGCCCGCTCCCCCAAGGGACCATACCTTCAAAACATGGTCCCTGATGGTGGTTTCGCCTACTTGGAGAGCCGTGAAGGCAGGACGTTCATAATAACGCCTGACCACCGTCCAACTCTCCGAGGTATAAAGGCTCTTCCTATCACTGGGGAAAACTCTTCCGAAGCAAGAAGAGTCCTGAGTTGTTTGATGTGTATGCCAAAAGGGCATGGGGAAAACTCTTTCGAAGCATGAGGAGTTTTGAGCTGTCTGATGTAGGCGCCAAAATGTTATGTTTTCACTTCATCGCTGAAACCGGTCCAGAAGAAGTTTGCTAGCCAGATCCCTATAAAAACAGGAAAAAAAGGAATTTAGCACCAAGAAAACAAAGAACTCTTTTATGCAGTCTAGCCAGTTATACGACCCAGCCAAAACATACAGCCCCAAAGTCATGAAGTACTCATGCAGCATTTATACGGCTCAGTCATGAAAAACTCATGCGGCCTAAATTTTGCTTCTGATCCGCGTAATGTCAGATTGGGTCTTTGCTCCGACGGTTTTACCCCATTTGGACTTTTGAGATCCCAATATTCGTGTTAGCCTGTGATCATCACTCCGTATAACCTACCGCCTTGGATGTGCAAGAAGACTCTGTATATGTTCCTCACCGTTATTATCCCAGGTCCGAACATTCCGAAAAGGAACATCGATGTGTATTTACAGCCATTGATTGATGAGTTGAATCAACTGTGGGAAGTAGGTTCCAACACGTACGATGTTTCTAGAAAACAAAATTTTTAGATGCGGGCAGCACTTATGTGGACCATCAACGACTTTTCGGCCTATGGAATGTTATTTGGATGGAGCACACATGGTCGTCTTTCATGTCCGTATTGCATGGACCGTACTAAGGCTTTTCGTTTGAAACACGGAGACAAACCGTGCTTCTTCGATTGTCATCGACAATTCTTGCCGAAGGATAATCCGTACCGGAGGAACATGAATACTTTTCGTGCTGGCATTGTAGAGAAGGCAAATCCACCGCCAAGGTGGCCCGGATACACGATATGGGAAGAGGTAAAAGATTTACCGAGAGCTATTGAAGAGCTTGCTAAGGGCTACAAGTGTGATGGATTTGGTCGCACTCATAACTAGACGAAGAGGAGTATATTCTGGAATCTGCCATATTGGAGCACCAATCTGATTAGACATAACCTTGATGTCATGCATATCGAGAAGTGTCACGACCCGCACCTAGTGTAGGGGCACAAGAAGTGGGTACGTCCAGCCTACGCCGTAGTGTCGGCGGTAGAACGCTGTTCTAGGTCACTATCTAATCAACAACTCACACAATTATATAATGTACCTGTCACAACCTCAACCCCGAATGGAGGACAAATATAAGATACGATAATACTCAATCACAATCTAAGCATGATAAGATAACACAGGAGTCTAACAACTATATAAAACTCAAAACAACAACAACTTAAATAAACTTCCAAAAGAACAAAATCTCAACAATCTCAAGACACCATTTATTACAAAATAAGTTCTAAAAGAGAAACTAAACCATAAACTAGTAATCTACTCCAAGCTCTACTGGTCCTCTAGGCTAGCTGTGAATCTCCAGGTTACCTGTAATATTTTCAACAGGTCTAGTCAGGACATGAACGAGCACAATACATCTCACGCAGTTCATAATATGATAGGATATGTAAATATGCTATAGAGTAAGATACATGAAACACTGAAGAATATATGAAATAAAAGAGATGACTGTAAGGAAATATCTACTATAAGTAAAGAGCTAACAGTGAACTAGTGATTTAGAGTACAAGATAGACATGTGAACGACTTGATAATAAACATGAGAGTTTATACATGGCTACACTACTTTGGAAATATTCACATTACCATTTCTACTCCCCCATCCCTAATCAATACACAAGGATCCGTTCAAGTTATGTTATTATACATGATTTCACATGGGGGCCCATAAATGGGTGCACATGAATGTAAGCATGGGGGCTCCGTGAACATAAGAGTACATGAATCACGAGAGTGCACATGAATGGTGAAAGCACATAAATACATGATGAAAGTGAAACACACATGACATGATGTATCCGATGCTCCCGAGGGGGATAATATCTCATGAAGGGATCCATATAGTACCAATCCGTGTTAACAACGTGACAGCATCAAGTAAAGTAATCTAGGGCATAAATATAAATCCTATCAAGTATGAAACGGTCAGAGAATATACTCGCCTGATACCCTGAATAACTGATATAAAAAGATAAGCCAACTGGAGTCACAGAGTCTAGTTAGAGCAACACAGGTTATAAAGAGTTTAATTTATATGGTAATTGAAATTATAATGCAATTTACATGAGTCTAAGTCAATCTAGGTCAAAGTCAACTCTTGGTCAACTCTGGTCAACTATAAAGTCAAACTAGGTAAACTCTAGTAAACTGTGGTCAAACTAGCTAAGGTTGGGTCATGTCACGCCCCAGTACCGGAATACGGGGACGTACATGGCCAGCTACACCGTATAAGGTACGAATACGCTATACGGTGATGACGGCTGTCCAGTCTAGTTGGGTATCCTAGCATGCAATCAATCTATGGCCTAAATCCGATCTCATATCCACAGGTAAATCACAATGAAACAATATCAAGAGAGATAATCATATGAAAAATAATAAATACTCATATAAAAATCTGGAATCTACAGTACAGGATAATAATGTAGATAAGTATACCTTCCCACAGTTCCTAGCATGGTCTGGAACTGAAGCACACCCTCCAAGTCAAGTCTGGAAGATCCACCGGGTCGATCTCAGACAATCTGGAAACAATCCAGGGTTGGTCAGGCCAACCGCAGCAAGTACCAGAAAGGAAGGCTCAAGGACGGGCGAAGAAAACTAGCAGAATAAAATATGACAAGAATAACATCTAAAAACAGTAAATAAAGGTAAGGGATCGTGCGGTACCAACGCACGATAACAATCCACAATTATAGTGAAGCTAACACAATCACAATCTCCCTAGCATCCACTAACACCTGCATGGCCAGCTGGAAATCAATATCAGCTGGCTAGCAGGCAACAAGCCAAACAACACAGAAGGACAAGCGGCCACACAATGCCTACGGCTTGCTATTATTAGCTAACTAGGGTTATCACAGGCCTAATTACTAACAAGATGCAATGAGACTTCAAAGTCCAGCTCCTGCATGCTACTCCCCGAATGGCCCCAGCAAAAGAAAAAGATAGATATAGCAGGCACACTGCAGTAAGATACATGTGCCCTAAAGAAGTGCCACACTCGACGGAGGGCTGGGAATGCGCTCATCTCGACGGATAGCAACAAATCCCTAGTATATATATATATATATATATACATAGGGCCGGGGCCAGACAAGCAACAGGTCACTGGGAAGTCCCCATGAACTACATGGTTAATCTAGTTATTAGCCTAGTCAGTTTTATTATGGATCCCTGACCGTGGTACTCAGGGATCCATGTCCTAGACATGATGCAAGACAAGACTGGACTGGTGGCTTATACAAGCACAATCAAGAGAAATCAACCACGGTGTCAAGACGGGGTCATGCTGAGCAAGTCAGGACTGGCTGTCGCAACAGCCATCAAGAGTAAACATGCCATGTCGAGAGTACTAGTCAGGAGTGCGCCACCACGGGCCACTATCAAGAATCAAGAGTATACATGCCAGGTTTACTGTCAAGTCCAGAGTGCTAGTCAGGAGTGTACCTCTACGGGCCACTGATCAAGAATCAAGACAGGTCCAGGTCATCGTGTAATACCAGGAACAAGGTCAAACCTATCAGTCACAAGAAGTCACATGCCCAGATCGTGACATGGATATCAAGTCGGGTACAAAATCAGAACCTCTACTATAATTACATCTCAAGAATATATGGGAGCCTAGAGCTCCAATCATCCCGTCTGTCTATCCACCAGATCAATCTATCAAGAGTCACCCTTCTACGATGGATTCAATATCATGTCAGGAAGGTCAATAACCAAATATCCAAGCTAATCACTATAAGCAATGCTAGGCCCTCTGGCTCACAAGAATCCTCCAAGTCAATGATCACAAGCCACTAGAAAACGAGCCCCTCAGCTACCAATACATAGCAATCAAACCAGGTTCCCCAACTACCGAAATACAGAAAGGTACCAGGTTTTGGGCGTTTGGGAAGTCGAGTAAAAATCATATAATAATACCCTCGATATTCTCCCCGTTCCACGAAATATTCGAAATCACCAAAATCCAAGAATCCACATAGATCCACCAAGTCAATATCCCGAGATTGTACTCTCCATAATACTCAATCCTCAGTCATATCCACAAGTCATAATTTCCAATACATAGGACAACTGTCAGCTCTATCTGACTAGACTAGGACAACTCCTAGAATGAATGGTCAGGGTACAAGTGTTTATTAATTAATGCCGCCGAAAATGGTAAGGATTGCATGAACCATTCTGGAGCAGATCCACAACCCTTAAACCAAACAAGGACCAGGGTTGCAGACCGTCTCCCGAGTAGAACCGCTCTCCTTACGCTATTCGACGGACAAGACATGTCAAGACGCTAGGCGACTAATCTAGTCGGGAGTCTACCTGGCAGGCAATGGGATCAGGTAAACTATACCAAAGTGAACAGGCACGAGCCCAGTCCAGCAAACCAAAGGAATGGTTCTGCCCAATCCTTCGAACCAATTTCCCAACTGGGAATTCTGGAAAAATCCGGCAGAGTCCCCTCTGTATTCTGGACAGGAGCTCCCAGCGAGTTGGGGCTAAAATCCACTCGGCGCAACCCGCCGCAGAATCGCAGAATCGCAGACTGAGAACACTAGGTCTCAGCTACCAGCAGTACTATGATGCGTACTGGAAACAAATCGACAGCCGAGAACACTAAGCCCCGGCCTCCAGCAGCGCTACAATACGTACTGGGCGCCAAGCCAACATGCATAATATAATCAACTAACCGCCTCGCAGGGCGCATCACAGCACATGCCCCTAGTTCTAACCCAAGCGCAATCACAGCCACAAGAATAGTTCGCCAAGCCGTTACCCGACCGCGAGTCGGACACGGGGCATACAGGGACAATCCATACATGTAAGTCGTGCTCGTGTCCTCGGAGGTATGGATGACCCATCAGAGTTGTCCGATACGGTCTATCCCGGTATCGGACCAAGCTATCCTAAGTTATCATCATGGCAGATCTACTACTAGGCTACACTAATCATGGTTATAAAATTTACAAGTACAAATTAATTAAATGAAATAAAATCCAGGAGAGAGGGCAAGAGCCGTCGATGAGCAAGGGATACTTGCCTAGAGGGCTCGGCTAGGTAAGCAAGTCTTCGGCGATCAGGATCCAGGCTAGCACGTCCATCGAGATCCTCAGAACACACAATAAACAATCATTAGAATTAAATAATAATATAATAACAGGAAGCACGAAAGATGGTAGAAGGCTATACCGTATGGGTCCCGCAAGCAGCACAGGAATCTGGCACGGAAACTGAGGCACGTGGACCGATACGGGCACGCAAACCGAGACGCGAACGTATATCGAGACGCGCACCAGAATCGAGACGACTCGAATATCAAGACGAACAGGGGAGAACGTGTACATAAATCGAGACATATACGTAGGCCGAGGGATCACGAATATCAAGATGGTGCACGAATCACGCAACACGCAAATCGAGACGTGCATGCAAATCGAGACGGAGCGAGATTCAAGGAAGTACGCAAATCAATGCGGCATACAAGTCGATGTATGCACGCAAATCGATGCGATGCAAAGTCCAAAGTGATACACAAACCAAGGCGGCACGTAAATCCGTACGTACACGCAAATCGAGATGGCACAAAGTCCAAGGTGGCACAGGTCACGAGGTAGGCACAAAGGCCGAGACACGAGGATCGAGGCAACACATAAACCGAGGTGGCACGGTACCCGAGATAGCGCGGGGCTCGAGGTGTCCCGCTGTCCAAGGTAGCACGTGGATCGGGGTGCACGAAAACCAAAAATGCGTGCAAATCGTGGCGCACGCAAACCGAGGCACGCAAAAAACGAAGAAACACGCACACCGAGGGCACGTGTCCCAAAAGGCACAAAAGACGAAGGAGAGCGCACCAAATGAGGGTGCGCTGCCCGAGGCGTCACGCTGCACGAAGCAGCGCACTGCTCGAGGCAGCATGCTGCCCGAGGCGCACCGATCGAAGGGCTCGCTCTGCTCACAGCTCAAGGAGGAGAGAGAAGACGGAGGAACAGGCGGTGGCCGCCGGGAAAGCCCGGCCAGGCGAGGTCGGGGGCTCCGGCGGAGGGAGGACAGAGAGAGGAGGAGGCGGAGGAGCTCACCGGAGGGGTTTGGCCAGGCGGGGTAACTCACCGGCGGAGGGTGAGAACAGCGGCGGCAGCCAGGTCGGGGCGGCGCCGACTGTCGGAGAAGAGGGGCTGCGGCGGAGGATAGGGCAGCAGCAGCGACAGCAGCTATGGCCAGGCGGAGGAGAAGGAGAAGAAGACGATGGTGGTGGCTGATGGCGGAGACGACGATAATGGTGGAGGTGGAGGCTGATGGCGGTGGCCGCGGAGAAGGGGGCGGGGGCTGGCGGCGGCGGTCGGAGCTCGGGGGGAGAGAGAGGAAAGGGAGATCGAGGGAGAGAAAGAGAGCCGAGAGGAGAGAGAGGGAGCAGTGAGGGGGAGAGGGAGCTCGGGTAGGGGAGAGTGAGGGAAGAGAGAGAGTGAGCAGAGAATAAGAGAGAGGGGGGGAGCTGGCTTCTCCAGCAAGTGAGAGGGGAGTGAGAGGAAGAGTGTGAGAGTGGGAAAGGTGAGGGAGGAGAGAGGGAGTGGGTGAGTGATGTGAGGGGTGATTTGAGTGAAGAGAGAGGGGGTTAGGTATAGGAAAATTAAAATGATAATAATAATAATAATAACAATGATATTAATAATAGTGGCAAGAACAATAATGCGAATAAAATTCACCTTCAAGAAAATATCAATAAAATTTTAACAATACCCAAATTTCAAAAATCCTCCAAATACACAAATACAGTCAAATACTATTTTCAAAAATAGGGATTTGACATCCTACCCACCTTACAAAAATTTCGTCCTCGAAATTTCAAAATTATCAAAATAGGGTTTTCAAAACTAGTACATATATATCTGCCATGAAAAACTCTACCCACCTTACAGAAATCAAGTAATACAATAAGAAATGAACAAAATCTCAATATGAAAACATCAAGAAAACACTGTCTAACTACACAAGTCAACTCGCAAGGTAAATCCAAAACATCGAAAGAATCTCGAAAATCAAAGTCTCGCATACACGAAATAACCCCATAAATCAAAACAAGTATAGAATGTCGAAAACAATGCCAGAAAACGTAAAATCCCAACTGCATAAAGAAGAATAATAAATCCGCATAAAATCATAAAATACAGGATATCTGTCTCGAACCGATGACCGTAGTTTTCTAATATCCGAAAAATGTGTGCCATGGTCATTCTTTGCCACGCCATCCGGAATGGCTGCAAAAGATTCACCAAAACACTGTAATCGAACGGCTGCAACTTTCGTTACCACGCCGTCAAGGTATACTAGGGTCACCCGGTACTCTCGACAAATATCCAAAACAAATCAAATCCATAACCCAAATATCCAAATCACTAAGATCACAAAATCTCTAACAATGTAATGAGAGTCCTAGAAAACAATCAAAATCCAAAATCCAGGTGAATCGTAACACACTTCCAAAAAATATCTTCAACAATAACCACAAGATAGCTTTTCTAGGAAAATACTCCAAACCAAGAATCCACATCAAAATATAATGTATAGAAAGTATATCCATAATCAAAATAATACCTGAAATATATAATCATGAGTGCGTAACTGTCCGGAATCAAGGAAGCCGAATTGATACGAGAATATCCCTCGGATACTCAACAAATGCTGAAATATCCAATCTCAGAGTCCAGACGAAATCTTCATTCTGCAGCAATCCAGCCAACGCTCAAAGAGGGCGATAATGATACTAAGTCAACACGAAGTCAACGCACGAAATGGATAACAGGAAATCAAACAAGGAAAAACACCGGTAGAGAGTACAGAACCCAAGATAAATAATCATGTAACCCAAATGATGGAGACAAGATAACATCTCATCAAATAAGGTGATCGACATGACCAACTATAGGATCATATCTATCAAACAAGGATCAAAGATAGATAATCACGAATAAGACATGGCCAAGCAAGATAGGTCCAAGTAGAGATGAGGACCAGTTCACAGGTTCAAGGGAGCGAAGGACAAGTGTAACAAGTGGGAATACCAAAGAATAGTGGAATGAGATAATAATCATGTGATACCCAACAAAATCTCAAAATGAGACCTGCATGGGCCACCACTAAAACCATGTCACGCCCCAGTACCGGAATACGGGAACGTACACGGCCAGCTACACCGTATAAGGTACGAATACGCTATACGGTGATGACGGCTGTCCAGTCTGGTTGGGTATCCTAGCATGTAATCAATCTATGGCCTAAATCCGATCTCATATCCACAGGTAAATCACAATGAAACAATATCAAGAGAGATAATCATATGAAAAACAGAAAATAATCATATAAAAATATGGAATCTACAGTACAGGATAATAATGTAGACAAGTATACCTTCCTACAGTTTCTAGCATGGTCTGGAACTGAAGTACACCCTCCAAGTCAAGTCTGGAAGATCTACCGGGTCGGTCTCAGACAATCTGGGAACAATCCAGGGTTGGTCAGGCCAACCGCAGCAAGTACCAGAAAGGAAGGCTCAAGGATGGGCGAAGAAAACCCGCAGGATAAAATATGACAAGAATAACATCTAAAAACAGTAAATAAAGGTAAGGGATCGTGCGGTACCAACGCACGATAACAATCCACAAGTATAGTGAAGCTAACACAATCACAATCTTCCTAGCATCCACTAACACCTGCATGGCCAGCTGAAAATCAATATCAGCTGGCTAGCAGGCAACAAGCCAAACAACACAGAAGGACAAGCGGCCATACAATGCCTACGGCTTGCTATTATTAGCTAACTAGGGTTATCACAGGCCTAATTACTAACAAGATGCAATGAGACTTCAAAGTCCAGCTCCTGCTTGCTACTCTCCGAATGGCCCCAGCAAAAAAAAAAGATAGATATAGCAGGCACACTGCAGTAAGATACATGTGCCCTAAAGAAGTGCCACACTCGACGGAGGGCTGGGAATGCGCTCATCTCGACGGATAGCAACAAATCCCTAGTATATATATAGATACATAAGGCCGGGGCCAGACAAGCAACAGGTCACTGGGAAGTCCCCATGAACTACATAGTTAATTTAGTTATTAGCCTAGTCAGTTTCATTATGGATCCCTGACCGTGGTACTCAGGGATCCATGTCCTAGACATGATGTAAGACAAGACTGGACTGGTGGCTTATACAAGCACAATCAAGAGAAATCAACCACGGTGTCAAGACGGGGTCATGCTGAGCAAGTCAGGACTGGTTGTCGCAACAGCCATCAAGAGTAAACATGCCATGTCGAGAGTACTAGTCAGGAGTGCGCCACCACGGGCCACTATCAAGAATCAAGAGTATACATGCCAGGTTTACTGTCAAGTCTAGAGTGCTAGTCAGGAGTGCACCTCTACGGGCCACTGATCAAGAATCAAGACAGGTCCAGGTCATCGTGTAATACCAGGAACAAGGTCAAACCTATCAGTCACAAGAAGTCACATGCCCAGATCGTGACATGGATATCAAGTCGGGTACAAAATTAGAACCT
The DNA here is from genome assembly GCA_029216955.1 of Iris pallida. Classification (NCBI taxonomy): domain Eukaryota; kingdom Viridiplantae; phylum Streptophyta; class Magnoliopsida; order Asparagales; family Iridaceae; genus Iris; species Iris pallida. Next base: position 155,897 of record JANAVB010033661.1, read on the forward strand.
CTACTATAATCACATCTCAAGAATATATGGGAGCCTAGAGCTCCAATCATCCCGTCTGTCTATCCACCAGATCAATCTATCAAGAGTCACCCTTCTACGATGGATTCAATATCATGTCAGGAAGGTCAATAACCAAACATCCAAGCTAATCACTATAAGCAATGCTAGGCCCTCTGGCTCACAAGAATCCTCCAAGTCAATGATCACAAGCCACTAGAAAATGAGCCCCTCAACTACCAAGACATAGCAATCAAACCAGGTTCCCCAACTACCGGAATACAGAAAGGTACCAGGTTTTGGGCGTTTGGGAAGTCGAGTAAAAATCATATAACAATACCCTCGATATTCTCTCCGTTCCACGAAATATTCGAAATCACCAAAATCCAAGAATCCACATAGATCCACCAAGTCAATATCCCGAGATCGTACTCTCCATAATACTCAATCCTCAGTCATATCCATAAGTCACAATTCCCAATACATAGGACAACTGTCAGCTCTATCTGACTAGACTAGGATAACTCCTAGAATGAATGGTCAGGGTACACGTATTTACTAATTAATGCCGCTGGAAATGGCAAGGATTGCATGAACCATTCTGGAGCAGATCCATAACCCTTAAACCAAACAAGGACCAGGGTTGCAGACCGTCTCCCGAGTAGAACCGCTCTCCTTACGCTATCCGACGGACAAGACATGTCAAGACGCTAGGCGACTAATCTAGTCGGGAGTCTACCTGGCAGGCAATGGGATCAGGTAAACTATACCAAAGTAAACAGGCACGAGCCCAGTCCAGCAAACCAAAGGAATGGTTCTGCCCAATCCTTCGAACCAATTTCCCAACTGGGAATTCTAGAAAAATCTGGCAGAGTCCCCTCTGTATTCTAGACAGGAGCTCCCAGCGAGTTGGGGCTAAAATCCACTCGGCACAACCCGCCGCAGAATCGCAGAATCGCAGACTGAGAACACTAGGTCTCAGCTACCAGCAGCACTACGATGCGTACTGGAAATAAATCGACAGCCGAGAACACTAAGCCCCGGCCTCCAGCAGCGCTACGAGGCGTACGGGGAAATCAATCGAACCCGAGACCACTAAGTCCCGGCCTCCAGCACCGCTACAATGCGTACTGGGTGCCAAGCCAACATGCATAATATAATCAACTAACCGCCTTGCAGGGCGCATCACAGCACATGCCCCTAGTTCTAACCCAAGCGCAATCATAGCCACAAGAATAGTTCGCCAAGCTGTTACCCGACCGCGAGTCGGACACGGGGCATACAGGGACAATCCATACATGTAAGTCGTGCTCGTGTCCTCGGAGGTGTGGATGACCCATCCGAGTTGTCCGATACGGTCTATCCCGGTATCGGACCAAGCTATCCTAAGTTATCATCATGGCAGATCTACTACTAGGCTACACTAATCATGGTTATAAAATTTACAAGTACAAATTAATTAAATAAAATAAAATCCAGGAGAGAGGGCAAGAGCCGTCGATGAGCAAGGGATACTTGCCTAGAGGGCTCGGCTAGGTAAGCAAGTCTTCGGCGATCGGGATCCAGGCTAGCACGTCCATCGAGATCCTCAGAACACATAATAAACAATCATTAGAATTAAATAATAATATAATAACAGGAAGCACGAAAGATGGCAGAAGGCTATACCGTACGGGTCCCGCAAGCAGCACAGGGATCTGGCACGAAAACCGAGGCACGTGGACCAATACGGGCACGCAAACCGAGACACGTACGTATATCGAGACGCGTACGAGAATCGAGACGACTCGAATATCAAGACGAACAGGGGAGAACGTGCACGTAAATCGAGGCATACACGTAGGCCGAGGGATCGCAAATATCAAGATGGTGCACGAATCATGCAACACGCAAATCGAGACGTACATACGAATCGAGACGAAGCGAGATTCAAGGAAGCACGCAAATCAATACGGCATACAAGTCGACGTATCCACACAAATCGATGCGATACGAAGTCCAAAGTGATACACAAACTAAGGCGACACGTAAATCCGTACGTACACGCAAATCGAGATGGCACAAAGTCCAAGGTGGCACAGGTCACGAGGTAGGTATAAAGGCCGAGACACGAGGATCGAGGCAACACACAAACCGAGGTGGCACGGTACCCGAGATAGCACGGGGCTCGAGGCATCCCGCTGCCCAAGGCAGCACGTGGATCGAGGTACACAAAAACCAAGAATGCGTACAAATCGAGGTGTACGCAAACCGAAGCACACGAAAAACGAAGAAACACGCACACCGAGGTACACGTGTCCCAAAAGGCACAAAAGACGAAGGAGAGCGCACCAAATGAGGGTGCGCTGCCCGAGGCATCACGCTGTACGAAGTAGCGCACTGCTCGAGGCAGTACGCTACCCGAGGTGCACCGATCGAAGGGCTCGCTCCCCGAGGAGCTCACAGCCCAAGGAGGAGAGAGGAGGCGGAGGAACAGGCGGTGGCCGTCGGGGAAGCCCGGCCAGGCGAGGTCGGGGGCTCCGGCGGAGGGAGGACAGAGAGAGGAAGAGGCGGAGGAGCTCACCGGAGGGGTTTGGCCAGGCGGGGTGACTCACCGGCGGAGGGGGAGAACAGCGGCGACAGCCAGGTCGGGGCGGCGCCGACTGTCGGAGAAGAGGGGCTGCGACGGAGGAGAGGGCAGCAGCAGCGACAGCGGCTATGGCCAGGCGGAGGAGAAGGAGAAGAAGACGATGGTGGTGGCTGATGGCGGAGACGACGATAATGGTGGAGGTGGAGGCTGATGGCGGTAGCCGCGGAGAAGGGGGCGGAGGCTGGCGGCGGCGGCCGGAGCTCGGGGGGGAGAGAGAGGAAAGGGAGATCGAGGGAGAGAAAGAGAGCCGAGAGGAGAGAGAGGGAGCAGTGAGAGGGAGAGGGAGCTCGGATAGGGGAGAGTGAGGGGAGAGAGAGAGTGAGCAGAGAATAAGAGAGAGGAGGGGAGCTGGCTTCTCCAGCAAGTGAGAGGGGAGAGAGAGGAAGAGTGTGAGAGTGGAAAAGGTGAGGAAGGAGAGAGGGAGTGGGTGAGTGATGTGAGGGATGATTTGAGTGAAGAGAGAGGGGGTTAGGTATAGGAAAATTAAAATGATAATAATAATAATAATGATATTAATAATAGTGGCAAGAACAATAATGCGAATAAAATTCACCTTCAAGAAAATATCAATAAAATTTTAACAATACCCAAATTTCAAAAATCCTCCAAATACACAAATACAGTCAAATACTATTTTCAAAAATAGGGATTTGACAGGTCAACAATGGTCAACTAGTCTAGGTTAGTTAATTCTAGGTCTAAACAAACTAAGTCTATGCAAATAAAGTATCCAAGATAGCTACTAACTCATAGCCTAAGTTACTTGCTAAACCAAGCACAAAACTAAACCATAAGCTAACAAGGCACACAAACTTAGTCATATAATATATATATATTATTCACATTTACATATTCATATACATAGATATATATATAGGAAAGCTATATATATAGGCATATACATATATATAGAGAGAGAAGGAGAGGTAAAAGTGTAAGTGTGTGTGTGTTTGGCATGTGCGTGAAAGGATATGTGTTAATGTTCTCAGATTTAGTGATAGGTAGGTGTATGTGACATGGGATACTTGGTGTCAAAGGGTGTATGAATGCATGCGTGTAAAAGGTTATAGGTTAACTCAGTTTATGGAAATGCATACATACATACTTACATTGCATACATGCCTACATACATATCATATATGTATACTTGTATTCATTCATGCACCTATACATACATATATAGATGCATACATACATATCATGTATACGTACATACATTGTATATATGCCTACATACATATCATATATGCATACTTGCATTCATTCATGCATCTATACATACATACATAGATGCATACATACATATTTGAATACATTATATGCTTGCATACATTATCCATATATGTATACTCTACATTATATTACAATCATTCCTGCATACATGCATACATATAATATATACATACAAACTTATATATTTAACTCAAAATATATGTGAATACATACATTACATTACCTTAACACACACACACACACACACACACACACACAAAGTATGTCGTAATCCCATATACATTTATATCCATTCACATATACACACACACACACACACATATATATATATATATATATATATATATATATATATATATATATATATATTTTATATATATATATATATATATATATATATATATATATATATATATATATATATATATATATATATCATTCATTTATATCCCATATACATGCATACTTCAGTTCATGCATTATATCCATTCACATATCATTAAGTTGCATACATATACTTATTTTTATTACATACATGTCATTCATGCATATTACATACTTTCATGCATCTATATTATATACATTGTATACAACATGTAAAAATAGAAGAGGAAAAAAGGGAGAAAAACTGAAATGGAAAGGGAAGGGAAGGAAAAATGTAAGGAAAAAGGAAAACAGTGGACATATACATGCTTGCATCATATATTCTACATTACCATACATGCTATCATTATATATTACATTACATTATGTATACATTATGCATTCATATCTATCATTACATGTATACCTTGCATTCATATCTAGCATTCATTATATACTTTCATACATACATTGTATATCATTCTTTCATTCATGTATTGCTTACATATATTATATTGATTGCATTCCTACATGCTTGTATTCAACCATATATATACATTAATGTAAAGAGGATACATATCACATATATATTATTTCATTCATCTGACATATCGTGTATTACATAATCTACATTCATTTAATATCTATACTACATAGGCTCATAGGTTACACAAAATGCCGATGTCATATAGTTACTCTTCTACTTAAAACCAATACTATACCAATTGGGCCTTCACTAAATTCTAGGATCAAAGTATGTCGTAATCCTTCATGTTAGCTTTCCGAAACTTCAAACGGATCGCATTTTCGTGTCCGAAAGCTCCCGAAATCGCAAAAACACAGAAACGTGTTTGTCTTTCGGACAGCTGACACTCGAATATTTTACAGAAAGTTCTAGAAAGATTTTGGCTTATTAAAATATATATTTGGAAAGCTAACTTCGATACGGTTCTTTTAAAAAAAGGAAGATTAATCGGAGTTCTAAGCTAAAAGTTATGACATTTCTAAGTTGCTTTGGTTAATAAAAATGTGGATGAATATTATGACGAATTTGAGTTGTTTTGGACAAAAGAAACACATGTAGGCCAAGATACATGGATACCAACATAGATATCCAAAAAAACTCATTCTAACCATCCTAACTAAGATCAATCCACTCTCTAACCATTCTAAAACTGAATTTAAATATCTACTTAAACTATTAGCATACATTCATACACATGGGGTGTCCTAATTTGGGATCTATCAAGTAGGACACAAGACACATATCTAAAATCCTCAAGAGAGCTACAAATGGCCTCAGATTTGAATCTAAATGGGGTACATGCATGGGGGTGGATCCTATGGATTCAAAACTAACTAATATGCATAGGAAATCAATTTAGAGGGTTGGTTTTACCTATTGAGAGTGGAATCCCAATGATACTCCCAAAGACACGGCTCCGACACGAAGATCTTCCAAAAAGGACACGCCTTCTTGCACTTTGCTCCAAATCTTTGCTAGCACCCTCCCTTGGTAGTATGAGAAGGTTGGATGGAAGTTTTGGTGGAGGGATGTAAGGATTTGGAGATCAAATCAAAGAGGGAAGCTCTCTAATTTGGGGAAGAACACTTTTTGAAGAAAAAGAGACAAGATGGAATGAAATGAAATGAAAGGAAGGGAGGCTAACCTACCTATAGTGGCTGCCATTAAACCCTATTTGGGCTTTGGGAGAAAGCCCAATAAGGCATCAACTAGTCCTCTTGGTTAATTTAAAGTTAGGTTCAAGTTGGGATCAAAAGGGTTAATTTTAAGCCTCTAACTTAACCAATCTAACAAGTGGGATGAGTCTAAACTCACTAACTTAATTAGTAGGGTTTGTGGGCCATGACTAACTAACCTTGGGGTTCCTTCTAGAGTCTAAGCTACCCGGGTCACTAACACAAGTCGGAACGAAACGAAACTCAAATCCGACTAAACAAATCCCGTAAAATCAATATTAAAATATAAAAATTTCCAAAATATTAAAATATGAAAAATAACCAAAATCACAATACATCAATTTAAATATTATTAAAATAATCTAAAATTCATCAATTAATCAAAATCCTAAATAATTCAAAAGTCACAAAATGACCAAAATACCCTTAGCCTAAAAAGTTGTAAATAGTCATTCTAATCACATGGTTAGGTCCCCATGGTCATGGTTAGTCTCTAGGCTCAACAGTTTTAGGGTTCACTAGCTAACACATCAAAATTATAATTCACCAATTTTAAATAGTATTAAATTAATTAAAAATCCCCATAAATCATAAATCCTATTATTAAATAATAAACTTTTACAAAAGTTCAAAATTACTCTCATTTTAGAAAAGTGGGTGTTACAAGTCTACCCTCCTTAGAAAATTTTATCCTCGAAATTAAGATGGTCGTACTTTTTCTAGAGTCTCGTCCCCAACAATCATGGTCTTAGAAGCTCATCTAAATCATACAATTTGAAAGAATAACATACAGGGTCATGGCAGACAATATGAGTCTGAGGTCTCATCTAGCTATACTAGTCACACTATAGCACAAGGCAATCACAAGGTATCAAAACATACAAGCAAGGGATGTAAAAAAATATCACAAAAGACATGCTAAAGTCTAGGTCGAAAACTTACCTCAAATTAGGTCTGGTGACTAAAACTCCCTCCTAGAAGCAGGGCCTAAATTAATTTCCAAGGCATTTCTCATGAATCATGCTCTTGTTGAAACTCTTATTCCTTCTTTCTGATCTTACTCTCCCTTATCCACTTAATCATCCAAAAAATTTAAATTTCTACACCTTGTCCTAACTTGGATCCAAAATCTCTAGATCAAAGTCTATGAAATCCTTGAACTTGTTCAAATCACTGTCCTCGAATTTATTCGAAGCTAATACTACTATGTCATGCAGGAACTTATTCTTTATTCTAAAATCGACCTTCGTATTTCCTTCATGTACGCCTTCAAATATTATTCTTCTTAAATTTTAAAACCTCCACAAAATCTTTAAATTTCCCCATAACCCAAAATCCTTGTGTTCACTCTGTCCTCTTACCAACATCTTATTCAATTTTGGTATCATCATCGCTTCATAGTTACATTCTCTTCTCCATTTCTAAACTCCTAAATTTAGCATCACAATCTTAGGTGAAATATCTCGAGAATCAATAACCTAAAATTATTCAAGTCCACAAAACAAACCGACCTCGAATATCCTTGTTGTTTCTAAAGTACACCTACGAAATATCACTATTCTAACCATCAATATATCCTACTATACTTCTGGTGAGCCGGAGGGGTCACTACCTCCTGAGCAGACTAACTTCCTATAAGAAACTGATAGTCAAAATCAACAGAGATTTAACTATAAAAGGTTACTAGTCTAATGTCAACTAGACTACCATACCTAAGAATAAGTCCTAATACAAGCTATCAAACCATTATACTATGAAAGAGTTACAAGTAATGAAGTTCTACAAAGAATTAGACTAGTTATCTGAAGTTATCCCTACTCCTAGGTTAATTGATGATGAAACAAAACAATTTTTTTTGAAAAAGACTGAAACGAAATATAGAGATGATATGTTCAAAAATCCTCCCAAGATATAATCTAATAATCATATGGTCTGTCCAAATCATCGTACTCCTTCTAGGTCAAACCCCCAACAATCAAGGTCAAAAAAATTCTATCTAAAGCAAGCAAAACATGGTTCTTACTGGTCGTGATATCCTAGTCTCGAACAGGTCACTATACTATCTATCACAGCATGAAACATCCTGACAGGTACTAATGGAATCACACAACAAGATGGAAAAAAAGGACAAACCTGCTAACTCATCACCAGCAGCGTCGGTCTTCACGACTGTCAGTGCAAAAGCCCTGCCCCTCTGGGTTATATCCCTTTGATGGTGTGGGACATGGTTCTACGCTACAGGTGGCCTAGCTCCCTCTATCTAATCCATAACTTAAGCAACATCCATGCTGATATCCTATTCCATACTAGGGCACTATCTATATGGTACCTATTCTGCAATCTGATGATCATACCCGTCTATTTAAAACCATGTTACCAGAATTCTCAATATGCCAGCAAGTACAACAACGATAATCTATAGAGTCTGCAACTAAGGTGCATACCTCTAGAATAATGGTATTTAAAATTTTTGTATTGTCGTTAACTTGGCAGCAAAAACTTTAAATTCCTACACCCGAGAAATACATCCAAAATCAGACTCTATCTCATCGCCAAACTAGCTAATATGGCTGTAGAGGACTCTAGATTCCATGACTGAGGCAACCTAGCCCATAATGTTATCTTGGTAGAAAATTAAGTCAATAATGAATACCAAAAATCAAATTTAACGATGAACAAGAAAGTAGACAAAAACTGTCGGAATCGAATTTTGAGATAGTTTATAATGAGATTCTCAAGGGTCATCCCAAGAATCTTCTCAAGTAGTCCTAAATGTGATTGAGTACTCTCTCAACTAAAGTCTATTCCTTCTCTCTTACTGCAGGCGTACAGCAGTACAACTAATCGTCGTACTACCACGACTTCGCACTAATGCGAATCTCGACCTGCATGGGCCACCACCACTAAAAACGTGTCACGACCCGCACCCAGTGTAGGGGCACGAGAAGTGGGTACGTCCAGCCTATGCCGCAGTGTCGGCGGTAGAACGCTGTTCTAGGTCACTATCTAATCAACAACTCATATAATTATATAATGTACCTGTCACAACCTCAATCCCGAATAGAGGACAAGTATAAGATACGATAATACTCAATCACAATCTAAGCACGATAAGATAACACACGAGTCTAACAACTATATAAAACTCAAAACAACAACAACTTAAATAAACTCCCAAAATAACAAAATCTCAACAATCTCAAGACACCACTTATTACAAAACAAGTTCTGAAAGAGAAACTAAACCATAAACTAGTAATCTACTCCAAGCTCTACTGGTCCTCTAGGCTAGCTGTGAATTTCCAGGTTACCTGTAATATTTTTAACAGGTCCAGTCAGGATAGGAACGAGCACAATACATCTCACACAGTTTATAATATGACAGGATATGTAAATATGCTATAGAGTAAGATACATGAAATGCTGGAGAATATATGAAGTAAAAGAGATGACTGTAAGAAAATATCTACTATAAGCAAAGAGCTAACAGTGAACTAGTGATTTAGAGTACAAGATAGACATGTGAACAGCTTGATAATAAACATGAGAGTTTGTACATGGCTACACTACTTTAGAAATATTTACATGACCATTTCTACTCCCCCATCCGCAATCAATACACAAAGATCCGTTCAAGTTATGTTATTATACATGATTTCACATGGGGGCCCATAAATAGGTGCACATGAATATAAACATGGGGGCTCCGTGAACATGAGAGTACATGAATCACGAGAGTGCACATGAATGGTGAAAGCACAGGAATAAATGATGAAAGTGAAACGCATATGACATGATGTATCCAATGCTCCCGAGGGGGATAATATCTCATGAAGGGATCCATATAGTACCAATCCGTGTTAACAACGTGACAACATCAAGTAAAGTAATCTAGAGCATAAATATAAATTCTATCAAGTATGAAACGGTCAGAGAATGTACTCGCCTGATACCCTGAACAACTGATATAAAAAGATAGCCAACTGGAGTCACAGAGTCCTAGTTAGAGAAACACAGGTTATAAAGAGTTCAATTTATATGGTAATTGAAATTATAATGCAATCTACAAGAGTCTAAGTCAATCTAGGTCAAAGTCAACTCTTGGTCAACTCTGGTCAACTATAAAGTCAAACTAGGTAAACTCTAGTCAACTGTGGTCAAACTAGCTAGGGTTGGGTTAACAATGGTCAACTAGTCTAGGTTAGTCAATTTTAGGTCTAAACAAACTAAGTCTATGCAAATCAAGTATCCAAGATAGCTACTAACTCATAGCCTAAGTTACTTGCTAAACCAAGCACAAAACTAAACGAATAGCTAACAAGGCACACAAAATTAGTCATATAATGTATATATATTATTCACATTCATATATTCATATACATAGATATATATATAGGAAAGCTATATATATAGGCACATATATATATATATATATATATATATATATATATATATATATATATATATATATATATATATATATATAGAAGGAGAAGTAAAAGAGTAAGTGAGTGTGTGTGTGTGTGTGTTTGGCATGTGTGTGAAAGGATATGTGTTAATGTTCTCAGATTTAGTGATAGGTAGGTGTATGTGACATGGGATACATGGTGTCAAAGGGTGTATGAATGCATATGTGTAAAAGGTTATAGGTTAACTCAGTTTATAGAAATACATACATACATACTTACATTGTATACATGCCTACATACATATCATATATGCATACTTGCATTCATTCATGCACCTATACATACATATATAGATTCATACATACATATCATGTATACGTACATACATTACATACATGCCAACATACATATCATATATGCATACTTGCATTCATTCATGCACCTATACATACATACATAGATGCATACATACATATTTGAATACATTATATGCTTGTATACATTATATTCATATACGCATACTCTACATTATATTACATTCATTCCTGCATACATGCATACATATAATATATGCATACAAACTCATATATTTAACTCAAAATATATGTGAATACATACATTACATTACCTTAACACACACACACACACACACACACACACACACACACACACACACACACACACACATATATATATATATATATATATATATATATATATATATATATATATATATATCATTCATTCATATCCCATATACATGCATACTTCAGTTCATGCATTATATCCATTCACATATCATTAAGTTGCATACATATACTTATTTTTATTATATACATGTCATTCATGCATATTACATACTTTTATGCATCTATACATTATATACATTGTATACAACATATAAAAATAGAAGAGAGAAAAAAGGGAGAAAACTGAAATGGAAAGGAAAGGGAAGGAAAAATATAAGAAAAAGGGAAAACAGTGGACATATATATGCTTGCATCATATATTCTACATTACCATACATGCTATCATTATATATTGCATTACATTATGTATACATTATGCATTCATATCTATCATTACATGTATACCTTGCTTTCATATCTAGCATTCATTATATACTTTCATGCATACATTGTATATCATTCTTTCATTCATGCATTGCTTACATACATTATATTGATTGCATTCCTACATGCTTGCATTCAACCATATATATACATTAATGTAAAGAGGACACATATCATATATATATATCATTTCATTCATCTGACATATCGTGTGTTACATACTCTACATTCATTTAATATCCATACTACATAGGCTCATAGGTTACACAAAATGCCTATGTCGTATAGTCACTCTTCTACTTAAAACCAATACTGTACCAATTGGGCCTTCACTAAATTCTAGGATTAAAGTATGTCGTATCCCTTCATGTTAGCTTTCCGAAACTTCAAACGGATCGCATTTTCGTGTCCATAAGCTCCCGGAATCGTAAAAACACCGAAACGCGTTTGTTTTTCGGACAGCTGACACTCAAATAATTTTACAGAGAGTTCTAGAACGATTTTGGCTTATTAAAATATATATTTGGAAATCTAACTTCGATACGGTTCTTTTAAAAAAAAGGAGATTAATTGGAGTTCTAAGCTAAAAGTTATGACATTTCTAAGTTGCTTTAGTTAATAAAAACGTGGATGAATATTATGACAAATTTGAGTTGTTTTGGATAAAAGAAACACATGTAGGCCAAGATACATGGATACCAACATAGATATCCAAAAGAAACACATTCTAATCATCCTAACTAAGATCAATCCACTCTCTAACCATTCTAAAACTGAATTTAAATATCTACTTAAACTATTAGCATACATACATACACATGGGGTGTCCTAATTTGGGATCTATCAAGTAGGACACAAGACACATATCTAAAATCCTCAAGAGAGCTACAAATGGCCTCAAATTTGAATCTAAATGGGTTACATGCATGGGATGGATTCTATGGATTCAAAACTAACTAATATGCATAGGAAATCAATTTAGAGGGTTGGTTTTACCTATTGGGAGTAGAATCCCAATGATACTCCCAAGGACACGTCTCCGACACGAAGATCTTCCAAAAAGGACATGCCTTCTTGCACTTTGCTCCAAATCTTTGATAGCACCCTCCTTTGGTAGTATGAGAAGGTTGGATGAAAGTTTTGGTGGAGGGATGTAAGGATTTGGAGATCAAATCAAAGAGGAAAGCTCTCTAATTTGGGGAAGAACAATTTTTGAAGGAAAAGAGACAAGATGGAATGAAATGAAAGGAAGGGAGGCTAACCTACCTATAGTGGCTGCCATTAAACCCTATTTGGGCCTTGGGAGAAAGCCTAATATGGCCTCAACTAGTCCTCTTGGTTAATTTAAAGCTAGGTTCAAGTTGGGATTAAAAGGGTTAATTTTAAGCCTCTAACTTAACCAATCTAACAAGTGGGATTAGTATAAACTCACTAACTTAATTAGTGGGGTTTGTGGGCCATGACTAACTAACCTTGGGGTTCTTTCTAGAGTCTAAGCTACCCGGGTCACTAACACAAGTCGGAACGAAACGAAACTCAAACCCGACTAAACAAATCCCGTAAAATCAATATTAAAATATAAAAATTCCCAAAATATTAAAATATAAAAAATGACCAAAATCACAATACATTAATTTAAGTATTATTAAAATAATCTAAAATTCATCAATTAATCAAAATCCTAAATAATTCAAAAGTCACAAAATGACCAAAATATCCTTAGCCTAAAAGTTGTAAATAGTCATTCTAATCACATGATTAGGTCCCCATTGTCATGGTTAGTCTCTAGGCTCAACAGTTCTAGGGTTCACTAGCTAACATATCAAAATTATAATACACCAATTTTAAATAGTATTAAATTAATTAAAAAATCTCCATAAATCATAAATCCTATTATTAAATAAAAAACTTTTACAAAAGTTTAAAATTACCAGCATTTTAGAAAAGTGGGTGTTACAAGTCTACCCTCCTTAGAAAATTTTGTCCTCGAAATTAAGATGGTTGTACTTCTTCTAGAGTCCCGTCCCCAACAATCATGGTCTTAGAAGCTCATCTAAATCATGTAATTTGAAAGAATAACATACAGGGTCATGGCAGACAATATCAGTCTGAGGTCTCATCTAGCTATACTAGTCATACTACAGCACAAGGCAATCACAAGGTATCAAAACATACAAGCAAGGGGTGTAAAAAAATATCACAAAAGTCATGCTAAAGTCTAGGTCGAAAAATCACCTCAAATTAGGTCTAGTGACTAAAACTCCCTCCTAGAAGCAGGACCTAAATTAATTCGCAAGGCATTTCTCATGAATCATGCTCTTGTTAAAACTCTTATTCTTTCTTTCTGATCTTACTCCCCCTTATCCACTTAATCATCCCAAAAATTTAAATTTCTACACCTTTTTCTTACTTGGATCCAAAATCTATAGATCAAAGTCTATGAAATCCTTGAACTTGTTCAAATCACTGTCCTCGAATTTATTCGAAGCTAATACTACTATGTCATGCAGGAACTTATTCTTTATTATAAAATCAACCTTCGTATTTCCTTCACGTACACCTTTAAATATTATTCTTCTTAAATTTTAAAACCTCCACAAAATCTTTAAATTTCCCCATAACCCAAAATCCTTGTGTTCACTCTGTCCTCTTACCAACATCTTATTCAATTTTGGTATCATCATCGCTTCATAGTTACATTCTCTTCTCCATTTCTAAACTCCTAAATTTAGCATCACAATCTTAAGTAAAATATCTCGAGAATCAATAACCTAAAATTATTCAAGTCCACAAAACAAACCGACCTCGAATATCCTTGTTGTTTCTAAAGTACACATACGAAATATCACTGTTCTAACCATCAATATATCCTACCATCCATCTGGTGAGCCGGAGGGGTCACTACCTCCTGAGCAGACTAACATCCTATATGAAACTGATAGTCAAAATCAACAGAGATTTACTATAAAAGGTTACTAGTCTAATGTCAACTAGACTACCATACCTAAGAATAACTCCTAATACAGGCTATCAAACCATTATACTATGAAAGAGTTATAAGTAATGAAGTTCTACAAAGAATTAGACTAGTTATCAGAAGTTATCCCTACTCCTAGGTTAATTGATGATGAAACAAAACAATTTTTTTTGAAAAAGACTGAAACGAAAGGTAGAGATGATATGTTCAAAAATTATCCCAAGATATAATCTAATAATCATATTGTTTGTCCAAATCATCGTACTCCTTCTAGGTCAAACCCCCAACAATCAAGGTCAATTTTTTTATTATCTAAAGCATGTTTCGAACTTGAGAAGATGCGTCGACCTGAAGGAGAACAAACTGACATGTATGAAGAGCCATGATTGTCACGTATTCTTGGAAATGTTAATTCCGATTGCATTTCGGGAATTCTTACCTCAGGTTGTTTGGGATCCATTGACCGAGCTTAGCATATTCTTTAGAGATCTTTGTTCTACTAAGTTGCTCGTCGATCTTCTAGAAAAGCAGAAGAACGATATTGCGATAACACTGTACAAGCTCGAGAAGGTATTTCCTCCTGGATTCTTCGACTCCATGGAGCATTTACCAATTCATCTTTCCTACGAGGCACGTGTTGGTGGGTCCGTCGGTTATCGGTGGATGTACTCGTTTGAGCGACATTTGAACCACCTAAAGAGGAAGGTAAAAAATGAGGCTCGGGTCGAGGGTTCTATTTGTGAAGCCTATATTCTCGAAGATATTACAAACTTTTGCTCGACGTATTTTAAACCTCATGTTGCTACGAATAGAACGAGGGCTCCGAAAAATGACGACAGATATCAAGAATCTAATGATAGAATACTGAAAGTATTCAATGCGTCCGGAAAACCTTCGGGGAAAATGAAGAAGAGATATTTGAATGACGAAGAGCTAAGGGCTGCTCAGTTGTATATATTACTCAATTACGATGAGGATGAAGTAGAGAAGCTAGAGGGGTAAGTAATTAATGATAAGTTTACGTCATCTTAATGTAATAGTATAAGCTAATATTATTGTACTAATCGGCGGTTGCTTCATTGTTTTTCAGCACATATAATGATGAGTTGAGGTAGGTTAGACCCTACCTAACAGACGAAGCATTAGAACAAGAAATGAGATATCATTTTCCTTCTTGATTGAGCGAATATGTAAGCAGCTCGGTATTTACTGGTCTCTTATAATACAACTGCGTAATAAATAACTTACTATCTCTTCTTTGGTATTCAGGTCGATCGTCTAATTTCACCCGAGATTGAATTAATTAGAACTCTTGCCAAGGGACCAATTATTGTCGTTAAAATATGGCCAAGTTACTGTGTGAATGGCTTTAGGTTCAAGTCGACAAATGCTCCGATCAGAGACAGCTTCCTGGATCTTGATTCTACGAAAAACAGTTGTTTGTGTATCAAATCTTCGAACTATAAAGACGTCGATCCATGAAATGATTTCTTTGGCATCATGTGAGAGATTGTGGAGTTGACATATAATTATGGCAGAGAACCTGCAAAGATCGTGTTGTTCAAGTGTGAATGGTTCGATCAGATTGAAAATCAAGGTTGGAAAATTGACAAGCATGGTCTTGTGGATATAAACTACAAGCGTAAATATCAATACTATGAACCATTTGTCCTATCAACTCAGGCTCAGCTTGTGTACTTTACAGCTTATCCGAGACGGGGAGCAACGAAGTCTGACTGGTGGGCAGTATGCAAGACTAAAGCTAGAGATACTTTTGATGTTGACAAAAAATCTTATCAGAAGGACGAGCTACCTCTTGTAACCAATATTGTTGATATGGACTCCACGAAATTTATGCATTACACGGCTAATGTAGAAGATGTAGAATTATCCGAAGAGGAAGGCGAATCCGACGAAGGCAAAGATGAAAGTGAAGATGAGGAGGAAGAGGAAGATGAGGTAGAGAAAGACGAACAAGATGAATATTCTGAAGATGATTGAGAGAGATGTACTTTCATTTTCTTATTATGTAGAGTTGGTTATTATCTAGTCTTGGTTACTATCTAAACTTAGACGTTTTTTGTAGAATATACTATCTGGACTTAGATGTTTCTTGTAGAATCTACTATCGGAACTTAGATGTTTTTTGTAGAATATACTATCTGGACTTAGATGTTTCTTATAAAATATATCATCATATGTTGTCTTGGTTATTATCTTGTCTTTGTTGTACTTTCATATTTTTAGTCTCTATTATTTGTTGTATCATCATATGTTGTTATCAGGTATGACAGGTCGTCGCAGATCGTTTTGTATGTCCCGACGTGGGGGAGGACAGGGTTCTACTTCGGTACCTCCTACTGGTACTAGCAGACGACGGGGTTCTCCTTCGGTACCTCATACTGGTACCGGCTCTGGATCCTCGTCGCCGAGTACTCCTATGTATCGGACAGTACCTCCGCCTGCCACAATGCTACATGGCGTATCTCCTGGGACGAGTAGTTCCAGGCCTGAGACTGCTCCCGAGTCTAGCGTTTCTCCTGCTGATACGACGATGGAGACTGATGAGCAGATGGAGGCGGCTGAACCGACGGCCGACCAGTATCAGGCAGATGATGCGTGCGCACCTTCGGATGAGACGAGGATGGAGATCTGGGCCGACGGTACAAAGTAAGTGTTATGGTTTATCATTTTTTTGTGTTTATCATAAATTAACTTTTCTCATGAATATAATATGTCTGTATAGATATCGTCCCCCGTCGGTACAGAGACGCATAGGCCACTTATTGAGGAATAATTATGGTGGCCCTTGGATAAACTACTCTGATGCTCCGGACGAGAGGAATGCCTACTGGTTTGCGTGCTTCAAGGTTAAAATATATTTGCTTTTAACTTGAATCATATAATTTATGCATATTATATACAACTGATAAATATTTGGTTTGCACTACTCTAGGCTATATTTTTTTTATCCACCGTACCAGGCCGAGGTGATCGAGGAAATGTTTCCTGCCGTCGCTGCTAAGCTGATCTGCGACGCTATTAATGATCCGAAGACTCGTGATTGTGCCAAAAAGTCGATCCAAGGTTGGATCACCCCTGATCAGTGGACTGTGATGAAGGCTCGATTCGACGAGCCAAGGTACAAGGAAAAGTCTAAGAAGGCCAAGGCGGCTAGAAAGCAGGGATCAAAGTGGTACGGTGGGTCAATTCCGATGACGGAACATTTCCGTCGTTTGGTATGTCTTTTTATTTCAGAAATATTATTTTAATGCAAGTCCGATAAATTAGTAAAAGGTGATATATTTAATTACAGGTAAATAGGGGTGATGACGCCAATATGGTAATCGTCTTCCTGGCAACACATCGGAAGGGCGAGAAGCTTATTGACGAGAGGGCCGAGAAGGCCTATGTAAGTATTACAATTCTATTTATTAATTTTAATACTTCGTGTTAGTTTTGACATAACTTAGTAAATATGTATACAAATAAATATTCATGTAGTTAATAATAATAAGTATAATAATTAGATATTAAGTTATAGAGTATTCATGCTTTCTAGGCCGAGTTTCAACGGCTTAAGGAGCGGGCGACTGCTAGTGCACCTGGTGCTGGAGAGGTCGGTACTTTCTTGCAGTTCGCCCCAGCTCCGTCGGAGGACGAGCTGTGGGTGACCGCCGCTGGTGGTCTCCACAGGGGTACGTACTACGGTACGGGATCCTATGGCGCCCTTGTTGCGACACAGTCCTCTAGGGCCTCCCCTGCTAGTGTGCATAGCCCACAGCCCTCCCAGGAGTCTGCCCGAGTCCAACAGATGGTGGAGTCTGTTCGTGACGAACTGCTATGACGGATCTGTAGGACCGATTATAGGAACGAGTTGTAAAGCGTAATACTCTAGAGGGGGGTGAATAGAGTAGGCATCGAAAATTTACTATTTAAAAATGTTAGTAACAAGATCACAGATAATATATCACAGATATATGAATGAAAAGTAGAGAGTAGAGAGCAAACGCAAACACAAGGATGTATACTGGTTTCCCTCTTGTAAGGACTAGTCCAGTCGGAAGAACTCTAGCTTCCAGTTGAATCCACTATGGAAAATCACCACAAGTTTTCATCCGAAGTTCTTGCAACTTCTACAACACAAGATTTGATCCGAAGTAATCGACCAACTTCAATTGTGAAGAGTCTTTCTTCAATCAAGCATCTGATTACAATCACTCTAAAACTTCTAGACCGTACCGCACTAGCAAATCGACTAGAGGATTGTAACTTGCTTGGGATTTGAAAATGAATAGCTCAGAATACTTTGGAAGAAGTAGTAGGCTTATAGAGAAGAGATATGAAAGTGAATTGGTGTATGAGTGAATTGAAATGATCGAAATCCTTCTCTATATATAGTTTTTCCAAAGGCAGAATTCTGACAGAATTCAGGCAGAATTCGGGCAGAACTCTATGAGAAAATCTCGTTGGGATCCGTAACTGCAGGAAGACTAAGTTCAAAAAGCAACGTTCACTAACCGAACTCTGGTCGAATTCTGGCCGAGTTCTGCTAGGGTTCTGTTAGGTTTTTGCAAACAAGTTTTTGGGCTTTTTGAAAAGTCAAACAGTTAGAAAGTAGTTTGGACTTTTGTAAGTGGGCTTATTTTCAAAATGAAAGGGTATTTTGAAAACGATTCTTGGGTAGCCTATTTGCCAGTACGATACAGTTTACATCGTATTCCTAGACTCAATAAATATGAAAAATATATTGATGAAATAGGAAAACCAAGAGCCCTTTGACGATGCCTTTCTTCAAATTTTTGAGCAGACTTGAAGACGCCTTTTTCACTTGACGGCGGTCGTCCAAAGATAAACAGATCTAGAAATCTGAATACCTTTCGGGGACTTTGCCCCTGAACCCCTGACGGGGGGCGCTGCCCCCTCGACCCGTGTCCGTTGATCGGGCAGCGGAACCCCCGATACGAGGCCCCGGATAGGTCGTTAGGCGATTCAGTGAAAGCTTCTTGTATAATGCCGTCTTTGGCCCATCAATAATTCTCCATTGCATATGTCTTGGTTTTATCATGTTTGATCATGCTTACAGCATGTCTGAAAGTACATGTTAGACAAACAGAACAATATGATACAAGCATAGCAATATAATATAGAGAACATTTAGGACAATGCTAACATTAGGACAATACTAAGTTTTAAGTAGCAACATGATAGTGATTACATAAATATTAGTGATGTCATTATGTTAAACTTAATTGATGAGCCATATTCAAAAATATGATATAATCATTGGGCTAACAATCTCCCCCTTTTTGATTATGGCAAATCCTTTAAGTTTAATATATATACAATAGATGCATGTATCACTAATAAACATATAATACTAGAATATTGTGTGCTAACTTAAACTTATTTCTCCTCCTTTGACATGATAAAAAATAAGCTCCCCCGTAATTAGAGCTAAAATGAACTCAAGCATAAGTAAAGGAGAAAAGCAAAAATAATCATGATCAAGCATTAGGAGAACAGGGTAACGACAAGTTTAGAAAATTGTATAACTAAAGTAGAAAAACTTGTCAAAAACTTGTCAAAAATAGTTGGTTGAACTTAAAAACATTAAAATCAATCAATAAATAGTTTACCAACTAGAAATCCAAAAATGACATTCAAAACACATTTTGTTCATCATATTGTGTTTTGAAATAGACCAAAAAAATCAATATAGTAGGAATCAATCATTGGTCATAAATAAATCATGAGGAATAGAAATTCGCAGATCTAGTATATATATAAAAAATCAATAATATAATGAGACTTTTAACAATGATCACAAAAAAATATGATTCATAATTTGCCCATACAAATTAGTGAATCAATTCCATATAGAGTATAATCATCGAAAAGAGATCAAAATAAGTATACTAGAATCTATGTAAAATCTATACCAAAGTTCATGCATTGAATTCAATTACCTTAGCATGATATATGAATATCCTTTAGATAAACATGAAGGTAATGAAGACAAAATACTTAAGAAGGAGAAATTCAGTCGACTTGAATGCTCCCCCGCAAAGTATGATCAGTCTAAATATAGATAATCATGAACTTTGAGATAAAATCTCAATAAGAAATGCCAAATTAGTTTAAACTCAAAAGGATAATTAAATATATATTTGGCAAGATAACTTTTAGAAACTCGAATGAGAGAATTAAAAACTAAATATTAAAATCATATATTCTGTCATCTAATACAAATCCAAAAATTATGAACAACTCAACAAGATATTTAACGTAAAAGAATATATGTCCATGATGAACTAGTTATACCACATATTAAGGCATAAAAGAATTGAAACAATTAAATTACTCCCCCTTAAAATATGCGTATATAGTTCAAAAATAATTTATATGCATAAAATAGATAAAATAAATAATCACAAGATCTAAGGGATATCCAAGATATGCATCTTTTCTTTCCTTTGATCAAATGCATATAAAGTTCCAAAAACAAGTATCATCTTTAGCCAAGAAAAAGAAATATCCAATAAATAACTGCTTAAAGATGAACAAACAAAATATATTTCCAATATATATATATATATAAAAGAAATATTTCAAGACATTAAAAGATTTTGAAATCTGTCTTTAATAATAAAATTTAAGTACCAGACAGATTCAATAAATCAAAAAGACTTTTCAAAAATGTATTACGAAAAACTGTCTTAATAAATGTTCGAATGCGTCCATTTAGTCCTCAGACTGAAAGCTGGCGATTCGAATCATGGAAACAATTTTAATAAAAGAAACCATAAATCATAAATAAATCTATTTGAACAAATAAACTTAACTAGATAAATGTCCAAAGAAAAATGTATTCTAGATATATGGCATGTCAAAGGGATAATTGACTTGAAACAATTAACTACTCCACCTTTACATGGTTATATACAAAAATAATAGTATAGATAAAAAATTTAAAATTTTTAAAGACATATTTCCAGAAGTAGAAAATTAATCCAAAAATATTAGGTCTTCTTATTAAAGTTCATTTCTTCCCTTTTAAAGCCTTAGCAGGGTGTCCATCAGATAACCGTAAGGTTTAAAGAAAAGAAATGCTTTGAGAGAGAGATTCAATATGCATGACTTCTTTCCTGCAAAGAGTTACTAATGTAGACAGTAAGTAACTTGAATAAGAAGATAATAATTGTCACCCCCAGTTTTCAGAAACAGGAGTATTTTTGTCATTTTACATTTTTGAATATTTTTAAAATTTATTTTATTATTTATGCTATTATTTTGGGGTTGAAATTTATTTTATTATTTATGATATTGTTTTAGGGTTATTTGAGTCGGGTTCGAATTTCAACTCAATCCGACTTGAAACGGGGACCCGGCGGTAGTTTGACTCTAGTGGGACCCACACACTAGTTAGGCATGGCCCACATGATATTAATTTTAGTCCACATAATAGAAATATTTTAGTTAGAGGTTAGACTAATTATTATGGATAAGGTTAGTGTGATTAGAGACTTTAGAATGACTAATTTAGCCCCAACTAATTAGCCCTTTCCTAATACTCATAGAATAGGTTAGTGGGGGCATTTTGGACCTTACCATAATAGGACAAATAGCCCCATATGGCCAGCCACTTTGGGAGAGGATAGGCTCAAGTTCATTTCATTATTCTCATCCACACTCTCTCTCTTGTTCTTCCCCAAATTCCTAGAGAGCAATCCCTAGCAATTTCTCCACCAAATCCTTCCATTTCGTCACCAAATCTTCTTCTTCCTTCTCCATTCTAGCCAAGGAGGAAGCTACCCAAGTTTGGGAGGACTCGGAGCTCGTTCGTGTCCTTTTAGAATCTCTACATGTCGGTGTCGCTCCGGGAAGGCTTTTCTTCGATTCGATCTACCGGGAGGTATAAATCCCTTCTCCTTTTCATTTCCTCATACATATAGGTCTATTTTGAACCCATAGGAATGACCCCCATGGTTGTATCTCCATTTGTGTCCATTTCATGTCCATTTGGAGGTCATAGGAGTGTCCTTTGTGTTGTGGTTGTGTCCATGTGGGAAAATCCCAAATTTGGACACACTATATGTTGTTGTTATGTATGAATGAATTATTACATGTTTAATCTCATATTTTTGTATTGGAGATGTGTTCTATAGTGTCTCATATATATATATTAGTGTAGAGAGTGAGTTCTTGATATATTATGTTATATACTTGTGTTCTTTTGTCTCAAACTATCCAAATCCGTCATGATTTTTATCCACGTTTTTAATTTCAGCCCTAACTTAGAAATGTCATAACTTCTAACTCAAAGCTCGGTTTAATCTTCCATTTTTTTAAAAGAAGCGTATTGAAGTTAGCTTTCCAAAAACATATATTAGTAGGCCTAATTCTTTCTGTAACTTTCTGGAGAATTATTTGAGTGTCAGCTGTACGAAAGACAAACGCGTTCTCGGTGTTTTCGCGATTCCGGGAGTTTCCGGAAACGAAAACGCGATCCGTTTGAAGTTTCGGAAAGCTAACACATAGATCTATAACATACTTTAATCCTAGATTTTAATTCATGCTGAGATGGTACAGTATTGATTATTAGTAGGAGTTACTATTCGGCATATGCATTTTGTGCACCCTTGTGTGTAATATAATGTTCTATTTGATTTTAACCCATATTAATGTATATATACATTATGTAATTAAATAGAGAATGCAAGCATGAGTAAATGTTTAAATAAATGATGTATGAGGTGTAAGTATCCTATCTAATGTAAGCATGTATAAGTATGACTTGTAATGAATATGTAGGTTCCATAGTATGTAATGTTTGGTGCATATAGTAGTGCAAGAGAATAAATGAATGATGAATGAATGCAAGTATGAATGTAATGTAATAATAGATGTAATGTATGCAATATACAAGTTAATGAGATGTAATGTTCTATGTTAACACAAATCCTATATTACCTCATGTACCCCTTACACTATGTAGACACTATCACACTTGACACTTTGTTCACTTACACTTTGACACTCTTGATATGTATACACTATGTATGCCCATTTAACCCTCACTTGCCCCTTTGCCATGTTCACATACACACACATAGCCTCTTAAATAAGTATTTATGAATACAGTTAACTTAGCTATGTATGTATATTATATATATGTTAGTATATTGTGTTGTAATATATAAGTTTATATAACCATTTGAAATGCCATAATTATAGACCTAATGTTGAATACCAATATATGCATGTGTATATATGTGTAGACATATATAGTTTAAAGTAATAGATTACCTAGTGTATATCCAATGTGAATTCTTGCCTATTTGAGTATTGAATAATTGCATGCTATATAGAGTTGGGTGTATGTTGGCTTGTATAGCCTTGTATTGATGTGTGCTTGCTAGGATAGTCTTGATTAGGCCTAGTAAGACTTGCTGGGTTAGGATATGACCTAGTTTGACCTAGTTTGGCTAGTGCAGTTGACCAGAGTTGACCAAGGGTTGACTTTGGCCTAGTTTGACCTAGATTCATGTAGAATGCATTGTAGTGCTTTATATTATCCTTTTGGATATGTTGTGACTTGTGCTGTTCTAATTAGGAGCCAGACACCTCTCCTCGGACAGTATCTTTATCTTGGACATTCAGATATCAGGCGAGTACATTCTCTGATCATTTCATATGCTGCTTAGAATTATTTCCTGCATTAAATTACTTTACTTGTGCTGTCACGACATTATCACGGATTAGTACTATACAGATCTCGTACTCCTGTGCTTTCACCATACATGTATAACTTTTTAGTGTAGATCATGTACAACTTTTTAGTGTAGATCATGTACAACTCTTTAGTGTAGATCATGTACAACTCTGTAGTGTAGATCATGTACAACTCTGTAGTGTAGATCATGTACAACTCTGTAGTGTAGATCATGTACAACTCTATTTCGTTCACATATGCTATCCTGTACTCTGACTCACTAGCCACTGTTAGTTCCTTACTTATAGTAGATATTTCTATTACAGTTTTCTCTCTCCGTTTATATACTGTATTCTTCAGCACCTGTATCTTACTTTACTGCATGATTATATTTTCTAACCTACTATGAACTATTGAGATGTAATGTGCTCGCTCCTGTCCTGACTGGACCTGTTGATAAATTTTACAGATAGCCTGGGATTGCCTGCTAGCCTAGAGGAGACACAGTAGAGGTTGTTTAGATAGTTATTTCATTTCGTCTGGAGTTGTATTTACTTGTGGATTACTGTATTTGAGTTTTGAGATGTATTTCTGGGATTATGTATCTTAGACGCTTAGACTTCTATCTCCTGTATCTCTTTTGGATTTCATGTTTATCTATCTTTATCATTCTACCTTAGATTGTGATTGAGTTGTACCTCTGTGTTGGCCTCCTTATGGAGAGTATTCATATTATGCTAGTTATAGTTCATGACCTAGAACAGCATTCTACCGCCGACACTGCGGCGTAGGCTGGGCGTTGTTACGTACTCGTATCCTCACGGTGGGTGCGGGTCGTGACAATAATATAAAGCTCAAAATCATGAATATTATACAAGCTAAAGACGAAATTACAAGACCATAATATTCAATGAGTAGTCACGAATACGAAAAACAATTATCTTTAAACAAAAGAAGAAATATCCATTAAATAAACATTTAAAAATAAAACAATCAAAAGATATTTCAAATTAGCATGATGAATAATCGTATAAGTCAAAAGATGACATAAATTGATCTATG
The DNA here is from genome assembly GCA_029216955.1 of Iris pallida. Taxonomy (NCBI): domain Eukaryota; kingdom Viridiplantae; phylum Streptophyta; class Magnoliopsida; order Asparagales; family Iridaceae; genus Iris; species Iris pallida. Next base: position 181,056 of record JANAVB010033661.1, read on the forward strand.
CTATAGAATTTCACAATCGACAAGATAGATCAACATATGCTACCTTTTGTGAAAATATAAAGAGAGAATATTATCCATCAAATCTAGAATTCAAAATCCATCAGATAATAATTGCAACTAGATCTCAATAAATCTTTAGTTTATAAAGCGTTGATTAATCTTGGGTTAGCTGTAGGGGTAATGTCCCAGCTAACGGAGGTTCACCGGGGAACACTTAAGTACCGCTTCGCTTCGACCGTAGTCGTGGTGACAGACAGACCCTTTGTAGGCTTGTACCCAAAATAAATCTCTTCTTTAATAACCGAGGATTTAAGAAGAATTAGTGTAATATGAAATAAATTATATTATATGGACTTAAAAATCTTAGAACAATGTAGCATACGGAATAAGATGTATGAATTACATTTATCCATATGTGCTACAAAATAATTGGGTAACAATAAAATATAAAATATTTATAAATCAAATGTAAGACCTAGATACGTTGATGTATTCTGGAACCTAGGGGACTGGGTTCAGTACCTTGGATCCAGAACTAGATAATAGTTGCATTTAGACCTTAATAAATCTTAAGCATGTAAAGTATTGATCACTTTAAGTTAGCTGTAGGGGCCGGTTCCTAGCTAGCGGTAGTCTGAAGACTAGTACACCGTGTCGCTTTAGGCTATTTACACCTGTATGACAGAAGGACCCTTTCTGCTTGTTCTCAAAATGATCTCTACTCTTAAGAACTTAGATTCAAAGGAATATATGCAGTATCATCGAACAACATCGAAATCCAGAATCCTTAAAATATAAAAGAAGTAAATACCCAAATAATGGTTTATCAAGATCAAGATATTAAAAATATCATGTATCCAAAATGTCAACCAAAAAGCCAAGAAAAAGAGGCTTTGAGGAAGAAGCTAATAAAGATAAGAACATAAAAAATTGTTCAAAGTAACCAATAGCTGAAGTATGAGATAAGTACAAGTTTGAAACTACTTTTCAAAATAATATAATATAGAACTTGAACTTAACTCATATATCCCCATAAAGATATTTATACAAAAATATAAGAAACATGAGCAATATATAAATGAAAATGAATTATGTATCCTTAATGAGCATAAGAAAATATCACAAGATCAAAAACATGCATAAATAAACTTTATCAGACAAAGATGTAATTGATTCATAAGAAGTTAATCAAAATAAAATATGAGAATCAATAGTGAAGTATATTATGCAGGAACAAGGTTAACATAAAAATATATGTATATACTTTTCAAGTAAACAAGAGACTTGTGCTAAACATACATACTCACAAAATACCAATCAAAGTAAATATGACATGTTCAAGACAAATAAGTAAGAAGTGACCATTAAAAATATTAAAGGCGAAGAGTCAAAAACATATTCACGAAAACAAAACCTCTTATAGACTAGAGTGGTATGCATGCTTCAAGGATAAAACTAAAATAAAGAGTATACACAGATAAATATGTCACACTAATAGAAAATAAACACTATATTGTGTGAACTGAACATTTAAGTTAAACAGCTAGTCGAGCTAGGATTATATCTCACATTGATTCAAACAATAGACAATTTAAAAGATATCAATGAGATCTAATATCAAGACATCAAAAAGAACATGCTAGATATTAAAAACTATTTAGGAAGCATGTTACCGAAGTGGTTCTAGTGACCACACTTCTGTTGGTGCAATTGCATGAAAGATGACCTTTGTAGCTTTGCAATCACCAACATGTTCCATGGTTCTATTTGATATGAAAAGATTCACTTGCAATATTAGGTGAAGACTTTGGTATCCAATACTTGGATCCACATTTGTTAGCTTTGGGAACCCATTTGCACAAGTTCATATCAACAAGTTTTCTAATCTGACAATGATTAGAAATATGTCCATTCAGACCACAATAATGACAGAAAGAATTAACATTAGTACTATGTGCAGTAATACGAGAACGTGCAGTAGTGTGGTATGATCTCCGTGGATACTTGTAATAGAAAGCATGGTTGTGTGAAGCTTTAGCTTTGCTTGCTTCCTTTGTAAAAGATCTGACGTGTGTGACTTTGTGATGTGTTACGTGTCTTGTGTTAGACTGAGTCGTAGGTTGTACTACCTGCTTTCCCAGTCTAATCTCTAACTTTTTAGAGTTAGCGTAGATCTCATCATACTTAGCAAAAATAGCATCAATTCTACATGAAGCAATAGAATACTTCTTCTTTTCTGATTCTAATTCCTCCTTAAGTTTAGCATTTTCTTTAGTGCTATTCTCAATGCAATCAAGTGCCTCATGCAATCTAAACTTCAGTATGGAAATCTCAGTAGAATTATCAGAAGGAGAACTATTTCTAGCACCATTCAATAAGCAAGTAAGCTTTTCATTCCCACGCTTATAGGATAGAATATCCTTTCTAGCTTGCTTATACTTATCTAATACTTTCTTGTGTTCTTCTAATAGATCACTGAAAGCATCAGATAACTCATCATGAGAAAATTCACTCTCTTCATAAAAAGAATTATTTTGTACCTCGTTAGATAAGGCCATTGAGCATAAATTTGTAGCTTTATGAGGTCTCCCTTCTTCTTCAAAATCTGTTGCTTCGCTTTCACACCATATGCTCGTGCTAGTGTACTTGTGAGACGATGATCTTCCTTTATTTGATTGTTCGTAGTGACTCCCCTTTCTTGTAGTAGTACAATCTTCTTGGATGTGGCCTATCTTCTTGAAGTTGTCACATACAGGCTCTTCTTCGTATAAGGGATTGTATTGTACCTTAAATCTCAATTTTTTCATGTACATATTTGTATTATTATGAAGGCTATCCTTCTCTCTGGAGTTGCTAGCTTTGCTTTCATACCTGCACTCATAAGTAGCTTCAAGAACTTTCCAAATTTTATGAGATGTTGTGTAAGTATTAATAAGATTAAATACATTTGTGTCTACAACATAATAAAAGATATGCATAGCTTTTGCATCAAGGCTAGCTAACTTCTTCTCTTCCTCCGTGTAACTATAATAAGGCTTGTTGATTATAGAGGATGTGAGAATAGAAGTGATAGTAGGCTTCTTGTAGCCATTGACAATAATTGACCATAAGTCAAAATCTAGAGACTTCAGGTAGAAGCTCATCTGTGTCTTCCAATAACTATAGTTTGTTCCATCAAATAGTGGAAATCTATTTAAGGATTGCTCTTCACTTGTGAAGTACATATTTGCCATATGTGATACTGTGATCTATGTAACAGCTGTAATAAATAAGAATATAATAGCAGTGTTACCTCGTTTTACCTGTATAACCCGATCTGATAATGAAGATCTGCTCCAAGGATGTTAAGCCAAATAATAGAGTCCTTGCTAGGATACCAATTAAAGGAACAATTGGTATAAGCAATAATATCTCTATAAGGAGCACCTCTAGTTGCAGCACTGGCTCTGATACCAATTGTAGGAGCAATTGGTATGAGCAGCAATATCTATATACCAAGCACCCGCTCTCTAGTTGTAGCACTGACTTTGATACCAATTATAGGACCGATTGTAGGAACGAGTTGTAAAGCGCAATACTCTAGAGGGGGATGAATAGAGTAGGCATCGGAAATTAACTATTTAAAAATGTTAGTAACAAGATCACAGATAATATATCACAGATATGTAAATGAAAAGTAGAGAGTAGAGAGCAAACGCAAACACAAAGATGTATACTGGTTTCCCTCTTGTGAGGACTAGTCCAGTCGGAAGAACTCTAGCTTCCAGTTGAATCCATTATAGAAAATCACTACAAGTTTTCATCCGAAGTTCTGGCAACTTCAACAACGCGAGCTTTGATCCGAAGTACTCGACCAACTTCAATTGTGAAGAGTCTTTCTTCAATCAAGCCTCTGATTACAATCACTCTGAAACTTCTAGACCGTACCGCACTGGCAAATCGACTAGAGGATTGTAACTGGCTTGGGATTTGAAAATGAATAGCTCAGAATACTTTGGAAGAAGTAGTAGGCTTATAGAGAAGAGATATGAAAGTGAATTGGTGTATGAGTGAATTGAAATGATCGAAATTCTTCTCTATTTATAGTTTTTCTAAAGGCAGAATTCTGACAGAATTCGGGCAGAACTCTATGAGAAAATCTCGTTGGGATCCGTAACTGCAGGAAGACTAAGTTCAAAAAGCAACATTCACTAACCGAACTCTGGCCAAATTTGGGCCGAGTTCTGCTAGGGTTCTGTTAGGTTTTTGCAAACAAGTTTTTGGGCTTTTTGAAAAGTCAAACAGTTAGGAAGTAGTTTGGGCTTTTGTAAGTGGGCTTGTTTTCAAAATGAAAGGGTATTTTGAAAACGATTCTTGGGTAGCCTATTTTCCAGTACGATGCAGTTTACATCGTATTCCTAGACTCAATAAATATGAAAAATACATTGATGAAATAGGAAAACCAAGAGCCCTTTGATGACGCCTTTCTTCAAATTTTTGAGCAGACTTGAAGACGCCTTTTTCACTTGACGGCGGTCGTCCAAAGATAAACAAATCTGGAAATCTGAATACCTTTCGGGGGCTTCGCCCCCGAACCCCTGACGGGGGGCGCTGCCCCCTCGACCCCTGTCCGTTGACCGGGCAGCGGAACCCCCGATGTGAGGCCCCGGATAGGTCGTTAGGCGGTTCAGAGAAAGCTTCTTGTATAATACCGTCTTTGGCCCATCAATAATTCTTCATTGCATATGTCCTAGTTTTATCATGTTTGATCATGCTTACAGTATGTCTGAAAGTTCATGTTAGACAAACAGAACAATATGATACAAGCATAGCAATATGATATAGAGAACATTTAGGACAATGCTAACATTAGGACAATACTAAGTTTTAAGTAGCAACATGATAGTGATTACATGAATATTAGTGATGTCATTCTGTTAAACTTAATTGATGAGCCATATTCAAAAACATGATATAATTATTAGGCTAACAGGATCTAGGAGCAGCACCATACAGACGATGCTGTGCTCCTAGCACGATTGGATACACTCGCCCGCAGCATTATGGAGCTCAGGGATATGGCTGAGAGGACAGAACGGGGCGTCACTGATCTTAGAGCATCGACAGAGTGCAGCATGACGGATCTGCAGGCATCACAGCTATCCATGGACGAGAGGCTGACATACTGATACATGATTCGATGGTTGATAGCAGTACGAGGCTGTTATCTACCATAAATTCATACCACCGGTGACTAGCAGCGTTGGAGCGTTATTGTCCTCCGGGTGCGCCTTCATCGTCGTCGACTCCGCCTTTTTTATCGATAATGACTCCACCGACGTAACTACCTTCTTCATCGGTGACGATTTCACAGGAGGAGTACGAGATGTTTCTATCCTTGAGGTGCGGCGGTGCCCATCCTCCTCCAGATCCGTAGTAGTCCGAGTTAGAACTGTTTGATGAGATGATATTTTAGTGTTTGTTTATGTTGATTGTTTTTTTGTGTGTAGACTTTTATATTGGTTGTGTAAACTTTGGATATTGGTTGGTTGGTTGTAGACTGGGGTTGATTGTTATACACTTTGGATATTGGTTGTAGACTTTGGATATTGGTTGTAAGCTTTGGATATTGGTTGTAGACTTTGGATATTTTAGTGTTTGTTATACACTTTGTGTTGGTTGTACACTTTGGATATTGGTTGTAGACTTTTAGTATTGTTTGTGTTGATTGTTATACTGTTGTGATTTATCGGTGTTGAGTGTTCCACCGAAGGGGTCGACGAACCCAGGGAGAAAATGTGCTTCTGTGTATTTATTGTTATTTATTGAACTGCAGGGAGAAAATGTGATTCTGTGGACATTTTGTAATTTATTTTTTTGCAATTTAGCGACATTTAGCGACGTTTATCGACGTTTAGCGACGCAGGGAAACGTCGGTAAACGTCGGTAAGTCAGCAGGTATACCAACGCCTACCGACGTATTTGTGCATCGGTAAGCGTCGCTAAACGTCGCTAAACGACGCTAAATGTTCTAGGATTTTCCCTCGTTAACGAAATAGGTAAACGTCGGTAAGTATTCTAAATACGTCGCTAAAAGTTCCAGGATTTATCGACGTATACCGACGTAATAAACATCGCTATATTACCAACGGTGCACCGGTGAACGTCGGTAAATGTTCCAGGATTACCGACGTACTTGTGCGTCGGTAAGCGTAGCGACATTTTACCTGTTAGCGACCAGGCTTTTCGCGACAACAATAAATCGTCGCTAAATACGTCAAAAAATGAACTTAGCGACGTTTTCATCCATTTTAGCGATGTTTTTGGGCGTCGCTAATATGACTTATTCTGGTAGTGCAAGCCATCCACTGTGACACAAAAGTAGCCACATCTTTCTTCATGTTGTACCACCAAAAAGTTATGCGCAAGTCCTTGTACATCTTGGTGCTCCCAGGATGTAATGATTACTTTGCATAATGCGCCTCCGTCAGAATTTTTTCTTCTTCTGAATTCGGCATTTTCCAGGAATACAGAGCCTTCCTTTTAATAGCATCGACCCGTTTTCGTCCTCCATAAAGTCGGTCGCCCTTTCTATGGAAATCAGCTCGTGCATCTTCTTCAGGAATGGATCGTCCTTCTGTGCTGTCTTTATTTAGTCATGCAGGCTCGGCCTAAGCTTCAACTGAGGCATGTGTAGATATCGATATTGAATTTCGAGTTCGATTCCCATGCTTCTAAGTCTTGCCGTATCTTGTTATTTAGGGCCAATGATCCCATAAACATTATGTTCAGCATCTGCTGCGATGTTTCCCTTGTCCGGCATATACTCGATCATTAGTTCATAGTCTTTTATTAGCTCGAGCCAACGTTGCTGTCTCAAGTTAAGTTCTCGTTGGGTGAATAAGTATTTTAGGCTCTTATGATCCGTGTAGATTCTACAAGCCATACCATAGAGGTAGAGTCACAAGAGTTTCAACGCATACACAATTGCCGCCAATTCCAGATAATACATCGGATAGTTCTTCTCGTATTGCTTCAACTGCCTCAAAGCATAGGATATGACTTTGTCCCGCTGTATGAGCACGTATCCTATGCCAGTTCCCTATGCGTCACTGAATATCTGAAACCCTTCTTGCCCATCTGGAAGTGTAAGGATTGGAGCTGAGATGATCCGTTGTTTCAACTCTTGAAAGTTTATTTCATAGTCATCACTTCATTCGAATATGACTCCCTTCTGAGTGAGGCGAGTTAGAGGCGATGCTAATTTGTAAAAGCTTCATATGAATCTTTGGTAATAGTTCGCCAAGCCCAGGAAACACCGAATGTCGCTAGCCGAGGTAGGTTGTTCCAATCTACCACTGCTTCAATTTTCTTCGGGTCCACCGCAACACTTCAACAGAGATAACGTGCCCAAGGGACGTCATGCTACTCATCCAGGACTCGCATTTACTTTATTTTGTTTATAATTTGTGTTCACACAACGTCTGCAGCACTGTCAAGTGCTTTATGTGCTCTTCCCGATTCTTCGAGTATATAAGGATATCTTCGATGAACACGACCACAAATTTGTCGATTAGGGGTCGAAAGACTCGGTTCATCAAATCCATGAAAGCGGTTGGAACGTTCGTCAGACCGAACGACATGACTAGGAATTCGTAATGTCTATATCGAGGGCAGAAGGCAGACTTAGATACGTCGTCGGGCTTCATCTTCAACTGGTGATAGCCTAAACGAAGATTTATTTTTGAAAATATTGTCGCACCTTGCAGTTGATCGAATAAGTCATCGGTTCGTGGCAGTAGATACTTGTTCTGCACGGTAGCCTTGTTAGGTTCTCGATAATAGATGCATAGCCGCATCGATCCGTCTTTTTTTTCATGAACAACACGAGAGCTCCCTACGGAGAGATGCTAGGGCAAATAAATCTGCGATCTAGAAACTCATATAGTTGCACCTTTAGCTCTTTCAGTTCTGCTGGGGCCATTCGGTAAGGCGCTTTTGATATTGGTCTTGTATTCGGGAAGGTGTCGATGCTCAATTCTATTTCTTGATCTGGCGACATCTCGGACATTTTGTCTAGGAAAACATCGAGGAAATTTGCCACAATATTAGTTCGTACTGTGTTTGCAATATCATTCTTCGTATCCCGAACTGATGCCAAGTATCCCTCATAGCCAAAATATAACGTACGCCTTATCGAAATTGCCGATACCACCATAGCCGTCTTTGATATTGTGCCGCACGAATAAGAGAACTTTGTCTCGCCAAGAAGACAAACACACAACTCCCTTCTCCGTGCACTCGATCGTTGCATGGCAAGCGCCCAACCAATCCATACCCAGGATTATGTCGTACTCTTGATGTTTAGTACGATGACTTCCAAGGATAGATTTTTGCTCCCAATGCAGATATGGCCGTTTCTATAAATAAAGTTTACAGGCATATCGACTCCCGATGAAGTGCTAACGTAAATATTCATATCTAGCGATTGCATGGTAAATTTATTTTCTTTAGCAAAATCTGCAGATATAAAACTATGCATCGCAGGTATATTTTTATAAATTAATATACCTGTTACAACAATATCATACTCGAATGCCTCCTCCCGAGTCAATGCATAGACTCGGCCTTGCTTCCTGTTGCGTTGATTCTGTTGGTTCACTGGCACCGTATTTATGCCTCGAACTACTGGCGCTCTATTCTGATTTGGGAAATTCATGTATGGATTTGGAACATTCCTTGGAGGATTCGTCCTCCCCATGAAACACTCATTAGATTTGTGACCTATCCTACCACATTTGAAGCATTCAGACACCATGTATTGAAATGTCTGATGTCCATTTTGGCCACACCTGTTGCACCATACTCCATTATAGGGACCCCGATTCTCAAATGTGTTAGGACATTTTTGCACTCTAGATCCTGCGGCATCGTTAGGACGCTTGTTAAAATTATTACAAACGACAGGCATGGCTCATTGCGACATATGGCCAAAGATTCGCTCACTATCAAGAGCGGCATCGTAGGACTCACGATAGGTCCGACACCATTGGTTCATGACGTCCCTACGAAGGTCGTCATTTAGACCTTGGTGGAAGCATTCGCACTAGGCTTCTTTGTTGGGCAAAAAGGTGCCAACAAATTTTACTAGTTTCGAAAAGTTTGAGTCATAATCGTCAATTAACATATTTCTCTGTCTCAACATCATGAACTCGTCTTCTTTTGACGACGGACGGCACGAGGAATGTACTGCTTAAGAAAGTCTTCCTTGAAAATTTTCCAAAAAATTTTGGCGTCGGGGTCGGTTTCATATATTTCATGTTTCTTTGTTGTCCACCAGTCATAGGCCCTCAATTGCAGCTGTAGCGCCGCATATGCAACTCTTTTGGACCCTTTAATGCAGAGAAGATGAAACAAGTCCTCAATTTCTGCCAACCATCCTATGATCACATCGGGCTCCACTCGACCGTTAAACTTTGGCGGGTTCATCTTGCGGAACTCAGTTGCTTTGAACAAGGAGGAAGAGTTCATCGTTTGTGGTTGAACTTCTTCTTGGACTTCTTCTATGTCTTCAGATGCCACGATCGTTGCGTTGGTTTCAGCCGCTATAGTACTTACGATTCGCATAAGGGCATTCATCTGCTTCTGTTGTTAACCAAATTAGGCATGGATCTGCGCCTGAAGCTGTTGTTGCTGCACCTCCATCAGGTGCAACATTCTTCCATCATAGTCTCGCTAGGGCCAGCACCCTTTGAATTAGCCGAACTATGCACATCGTTGGTTGTTGTGGCGGGATTTTTTTTAGTCATTTCTACAAAACAAAGTAAACCCGTTAGTATTTTCAAAATATTTACGGGCTTACCTATATGGAACTTTTATTTCACGCAGCATGTTGACAAGCATTCAATCGAGTAATCGCAACCAACATTCCAAATCCAACATTTTTCAAAAATTCAAAAAAAATTGAACCGTGCTCTGATACCAATTTTTTACGCTCCGGTTTGACAAACCGTTCGTCCTCGTATCGATTATGCTGAATCGATCGTCCTCACTAGGGCGTGATGTCGTACGAGTCTGGAGTTGCACTCGTACAAGGCAAGAACATTACATTTGATACATCTTTTGAAACATCAAGTTGAAACTTCACAAATTGCAGAGAATTGGATACGCAATATAGGAAGATAGAAATATGCTTTCATTGATAGCTTGCAACTAAGTGCAAGTCATAATTACATTGGATATGCCGTTGCGACTATATTTGATTGAAAGAAAAGAGGATACTCGATAAGCTGCCTGAACTAATGCTTTAAAGTTACGTGTAGGCAACTCTAGGGGGGGTGAATAGAGTTTGTGTCAAAAAATCAATAATTAAAAATTCAACTCTATGCCAGTCCAGAATCAACTACCAACAGAATATATAATCGGAGTAGTTATGCAGAAATTTAAGAGAGATCAGAAGAGCATACGCAAACACAGCGATTTAACCTAGTTTTTCTCGTGGAGGACTTGTCTAGGCCTGAGAACTCTCGCACAAGATTAAAATCCAGTATTTATGAAATAGGGTACACACGTGCCTTTACTCAGAAGAGCACAACAACTTCTTGCAACTTCACAGAGGCAAAACTTGGAATTGTCCAAGTGACTTCTTTACAACTCTTACACAGAACTTCTAGCTGAATCGCACTTGAGCACCTTGTAGCTTAGGAAGTTTTGTGGCTAGTAGATTGGAAGAGGAAGGCTAAGAATGTATTAGGCTCAGAAGATTGAGAGTGAGAGCTGATTTGAAATGAGAGAAATCAAGCCCTATATATATATATTAGTATGAGAAGGCAGAATTCGGCCAGAATTCTGTCTCAAATATTCAAAAATTTGAACCTTGGACAGCCTAGATCAAGGTGTTCCTAAAAATTAGCATCTTGAAATTTAGGGGGCAGAGTTCGGCCCGAATTCTTATTCCCTTGGGCCAGGATGTTTATGTAGGCTAGAATGGTTTGGTTTGGTTGAGGTATTATCTCGTTTTGTATGGTGGAGCTTGCAGAAGCAAGTCTAGGGTTGAGATGACTCCGTGCGACTCAACATACATGTTCCTAGACTCAATAAAATAAAAAAATTACAGACTCAGTACAAGTACATTTGCCATGTAACTACTTGTTGATGGCATCTGTCTTGAATTTGATATGTTATAAATGATGTTCTTGTCTTGAGCTCGATGTGTCGTCTTGGATCATATTAGATATCGTTTTGTTAATTCTCTAAATTAGGTTGACTGATAATTGACAAAACGATATTTGTATGCCGCAACATTCATACTTGGACACATGTTGAAGTGAGTAAAGTAGTTTGTACATATGAAGTAGCTCCCCCGCAAATAGATATGTCAGCTCCCCCGTAAATAAATATTTCAGTTTTCATCCTGATATAAAATTCTTATCCAAGCACAACATAATTCATAATATCCAACAACATATACAAGATCACATTAATCAAATATCTATTCTTCTCCCCTTTTGTCACTTAGCAAAAAGAATCCTAGCTCCACCGTAAAGTGAGGAAAAAATAGACAAAGTGAAAATAGCAATCACACAACTATAACCATAACCAACCATTGATAGAGACAACTAGCAGTTTTGATAATCCAAAATAAAGAAGCTATAAGTCATACATATGAAATGACAAACTGAAGTCATAAACTAAAACATAGTAAAAATAGTGCTAAAAACATGAAATGAAAAAGCATAACTAAAAGTGAACATCAACAGCAGCAGCAGGTAGAAGACCACAAACATTACAGAGCATGAGAGTGGGATAGACCAGCTGAATCAGATGACTTGCTGGCAGAGTAATGAGGATCAACAAACGCCACATCAGGATCCAAATACTGCATGGCCCATGGGTCGTCAATCTGGTAGCCTTCGTGAGAAGGGTCCCGACCCATAGGAAATGATATAGTAGGATGCCGGGCCATGTTGTACTGGATATCATGCAGGGTGTTGCTGATGGCGCTCATCTGCAGAGTGGTCCGATAGTCCAGCTGGGTGTAGCGATCGTCTTCCAAATGGAAACGGTCATGCAACATGTCTCGAATGGAGTCGAGAGTGGCAGAAGGCTCAGGCTGTAGGGCATCTGAGTCAGAAGATTCCTCCTCAGCTAGAGCAGGAGGAACAAGAGTAGGGGCAGTCCTACGAGCCTTAGACAGAAAGGCAAGAGCTGCTAAAAATTGACACTCATCCAAAGGGATATTGAAGGCACGAAAGATCATCAGAAGATACATCGCATAAACAAGCGATTTTGGCTTCTTCCTTGCACGAATCATCCAATCCATCATCGTACGAGGAAAATTGAAGGAGATGGTGAAGTGAAGATAATAAAGGGCGATAATCTCATGATAAGTAACCTCATTGGTAGATCCTACTTTCAGTAGGATGAAAGAGAAAATGATGCGATGAAGTTCATAGAAATGGTTGCTGAGATACTTGGCCCAAAGTTTACAAGGGCGGGTATTGGGTGCATACATTATATCGTTAAAGCCTTCGAGTGTGATATCACCAACAAATTGGAATTCACGAGCATCAACAATACGCTCCCAAGAATTGGGGTCAGGGAGTTCAAGATATTCAGCAAGTCAAAGTCATCAAACATAATATCAATGCCGGCGACCCAAGAGTCAATTCTTTGATCATCGTTGGTCATGTTGCAATAAAAAATTTGAATTGCATTGAGGTAAATGAGTGACGATGTGGACACAAGTTCATCAAGACATAGATCCTTGAAATTAGGATCAAATTTAGAAAATATTATAAAATTAATGGGATGTGCCGGCACAACACTTTGTGAGAAAAAATTGGAGTACCACTCGTTAGAGGCTTCTAACGATACGAAAATATGCTCATTATAAGTGTTGGCATTGGGAGGAGGAGGAGGGTTAAACAATGGGTGAATGGGATTGACAATTGGAGGAGGAGAAGGAGGGTTTGATAATGAAGCTCCTTCGGTCCTAATCCTCATCCCTCTATTACCAAGTCTACGAGCCATTAATAATAGTAAAAAAATAAAGAACAACAATGGAAGTGGATATGGAGAACTAAGAGTTATACCTAAAAAATAATGAAGGATGATGGAAGAGAATCACCCACAACTTTGAAATCTTGAGTTTGAAGAGTGGAGAGGACCAATAAAGAGATTTCTAGGGTTAGGGTTTTAGAAAAAAAAACTTTGGAGAGAGGTTGAAGTTGATGGCAATGAGGAGAGAGAAGGCAAATTCGTGGATTTAATGAGTAGGGCCGGCTGCACATGTTAAATCGTAGCCCTTAGATCAAATAGGATGGTTGGCCAGGAGTGGCTGAGAGTTCTGGTACGCACTACATAGAGTTTAGCCCGAGTTCTGTCATAGGCAGAGTTCGGCCCGAGCTTTGTTAGGATGGTTCCAGAACTCCAATAAAAAACAAAATGTTGATATAAGGGATAAAAGATGGTCTTGAATTAACAATAATGAATTATATAAGTCAGAAAATAAATTAAACCTTGCAAAAAACTTTGTTAATCAATGATCAGTATATGTGAATCACCTCAGGTTAGCTGTAGGTGCCGAATCCCAGCTAGCGGTAGTCCGAAGACTAGTACATCATGTCGCTTAGGCTTTTACGCTTTGTTGTCAGAAGGACCCTTTCAGTTTGTACCCAAAATAATTATACTATGTACAATTATGTTTTAATAATTATTTGTGTAGGTACAATTTATTGTATGATATTTTTATCCAAAATTCCTAATTCTCGATGAAGAAAGTTGAAACGCTCTTCGGTAAGTGGTTTTGTGAAAAAGTCTGCTAGCTAATGATCAGTGTCAATAAACTCTAGATTAATAGTGTCATACAATTGATGATCACGTAGAAAATGGTGTCTAATTTCTATGTGCTTAGTGCGTGAGTGACATACTGGGTTCTTAGTCAAGTTAATCGTACTAGTGTTATCACAGAATATAGGTATGTGCTTAAAAAGTAAATTATAGTCTTCAAGGGTTTGCTTCATCCACAAAATCTGAGCACAACAACGTCCTGCAGCTATGTATTCAGCTTCTGTTGTAGAGAGTGCTATAGAATTTTGTTTTTGCTAAACCAGAAGACTAAAGCCTTGCCTAATAAATGACACGTACCGCTGGTACTCTTACGGTCAACTTTGCATCCAGCAAAATCAGAATCGAAATATCCAATCAAGTCAAAGGATGTGGTTTTGGGATACCACAAACCTACCGTAACAGTCCCTTTAAGGTATCGAAAGATACATTTAACTGCGGTCATGTGTGATTCCTTAGGGTTGGCTTGATAGCGAACACACAAGCAAATACTAAACATGATATCGGGACGACTAGCAGTTAAATAAAGTAGACTACCAATCATACTTCGATACTTACGTTGATCAACAGGTTTGCGCTTTCATCAGGTGCTAGTTTTGTTGTAGTAGCCATCAGAGTACTGATTAGTTTGATGTTGTCAAGATTAAACTTCTTCAGCATATCCTTTGTATACTTTGATTGGCTGATGAAGACTCCTTGTGAGTATTGCTTGACTTACAGTCCAAGGAAGTAGTTTAGCTCCCCTATCATGCTCATCTCGAACTCATTCTGCATACACTTGGCAAATTCTTTGCACATAACCTCATTAGTAGACCCAAATATGATGTCATCCACATAAATTTGCACTAAGAGAATGGTGTCATCAATAGATTTTATAAACAGTGTCGTGTCAATTTTTCCTTTTGAAAAAACCTTTGTCAAGTTAGAAAGTGCTAAGGCATTCATACCAAGCTCGAAGGGCTTGTTTGAGGCTATATAGTGCTTTCTTAAGTTTGAAAATATGATCAAAAAATTTATGATTTTCAAAACCAGGTGGTTGCTTTAAAAACACTTTATTCTTTAATAAAACCATTAAGAAAAGCGCTTTTGACATCCATTTGAAAAAGTTTAAAATTTTGGAAATTTACAAATGCACAAAGCATACAGATTGATTCAAGTCGTGCAAAAAGAGAATACGTCTCATCATAGTCGATACCTTCCTCTTGGTTGTATCCTTGAGCTACGAGACGATCTTTGTTACGTGTGACTGAACCGTCCTTATTGACTTTTGTTAAGAAAAACCATTTAGTACCAATGATCGAATAATTTACAGGTTTAGGAACGATGTAGGAGCATAAAAAGTGCTTCAAAGAAAGTGTCATCTCATTCATAAGTGGCCTACTTTACGCCTAAGCAGATTGATCATTTTACGCTTGGGTCTACATCGCCAAGGACAGAGCAGCCTCTTTTACGCTGGACAAAGCTGTCAAATCTCGCATTTAATGCAAACTTTGACATGAAGATATCAATGATGGCATTTACCACAGAATCCAATGGAATTTGTCTTATACAAAGACCATTGTTGTCGTTTATAGAGATCAAGCTACTTTACGCTCACTGTATGGTTTCTTTTACGCACGGAGTTTTACATGAGTCCTTACGCTCATAAAAAACAATGTGTGCGTGAAGTCTATTTGAGCCATTTTACGCTCAAGGTTATCTAATAACCACTTTACGCTGCAAACCTATGACAGAGCTAGTTTACGCTCATCTCACTACGCCCAGAGGATGTTAGGGCTATTTTACGCCCTATTCTTTCTGGCCAGTTTAGAACGTGGTTTGCCTACGTGGCCTTCATGCCACATATTTCGAAGAACATGTGTACATGTATCCTATTCTTACTGAAATGATGGGACGCATGTCAACATATGCAAAGGATGACTTTGATCATGGGTGGCAGTTGTTAGCGTAAAGACAGATTTTGATGCTCTTTTACGCACGGAATCCCCAGTCTATAAATAGACACATTTTTCTCATACAACAGACAGAGATAGAAGAGAATAGAGAGATCAGAACTTTGAGATTTTGATTCTCCAGAGCATTCTTCTTCAATCTTTCTTCCAGAACAGAGTGAAACAAAACAGGAAAGCATTCGGCCTCGCCATCAGTGCCCAAGTGCGTCGATACCTTTCTGGTGACTTAGTTCTTCCAAGTTGTTCTACTTCAAGCAGTGATCTTCATCATCATCATATGGTCCAAGGAACAAAGTGATCATTTACAGATCAGACTTCCATAGTAATACTTTCCCAGAATCAAATTTGTACTTCTTGTACTTTTCCTTGTTTTATTTTCAAAAGCCAATTCCTCCAAGGCATTTTGTTAAGTGAAACAAACGAGTTCCCAAACTTGATTTCTTTTGAATTGGTTGAGTTCTTCTTGCATTGTAGATATCCAAAATTCATCAGAGAAGGCATCTAAAACATTTTTGGGTTCTATTTGAGAAATAAATACAGTGCTAGCTGTAAAGTCTCTAACTGATGATCGAATACTTAGTCCTTTTGATACTTCACCTATTACCAAGTTTTCCAGATGTGTTGGTGTGAAATAAAATTTCTTTGGTAAGCTTTCCAGAGAACTGGTTCCAGGTGTTGTATCCACGGGTGTAGAAGTTGATGGTTTGAGGTATATGTCATCTTCGTCATCGGAAATAATAGCTGTACTATTAATCTTATCAAAGGTTACATTAATAGATTCTTCAACAATCATAGAGCATTTGTTGAACACTTTGTATCCTTTACTCTTAGCAGCATAACCAAAAAAAATACCTTCGTCAGCTTTGGCATCAAACTTGCCTAAGTTGTCTTTGGTATTCAGGATAAAACAACGACAACTGAACACACAAAAATAGAAAATAGTTGGTGTTCTACCAAACCAAAGTTCATAGGGAGTTTTCTTCGAAATAGGTCTAATCAAAACCCTATTCAAGACATGGCATGCTGTACTTACAGCTTCAGTCCAAAAATATTTT
This sequence comes from Iris pallida, assembly GCA_029216955.1. NCBI lineage: Eukaryota > Viridiplantae > Streptophyta > Magnoliopsida > Asparagales > Iridaceae > Iris > Iris pallida. The sequence goes on from JANAVB010033661.1 coordinate 197,890, forward strand.
AGAAGAGAAAATTAATTCAACATGACTCTAGCCATATCGCCAAGAGTCCTATTCTTCCGCTCCACAACACCATTTTGTTGGGGAGTTCTAGGATACGAAATTTATGAGTAAAACCATTTGAATCACAATTTTTTTTTAAAATCGGAGCTTTCGAATTCGCCGCTATGATCACTTCGGATTCGAGTAATCATGAAGCATTTTTCATTTTGAACCTTTTTAGAAAAAACTTCGAAAACAGAAATGGTATCACTTTTATTTGTAAGAAAGAAAAGCCAAGTAAATCTAGAAAAATCATCAACAATTACAAAAGCGTAGAGTTTTCCCCCAAGACTGGTTACTCTACTAGAACCAAATAAATCCATATGAACCAGTTGAAGATCTAGTAGTACGTATAGAGTTGATTGATTTAAAAGAGGATTTGGTAGCTTTGTTTTTCTCACATTCGGCACATACCATATCCTTTTTGAAGGTAATGTCAGGTAGTCCTCTTACTAGCTTCTTGGTTGACAGTCTTGATATGGTATCCATATTTGCATGTCCAAGATGCATATGCCACAGTAGTCTTTCATCTTTGTGAGCGTAAAGGCATTTTCTTGCATTGTTAGTATCTCTAAAAAGATAGAATATATATTATCTTCTCTTATCCCTTCAAAAGCAATGTCTCCAGATGATCTATCATATATGGAGCATTTAGTTTTCCCAAAGTTAATATCATATCCATGATCAGCAAGATGGCTAATGCTGAGCAAGTTATGCTTTAACTCGGTTACTAAACCGACATCCTCAATGACGAGAGAAGGAGGATTGCCAATAGTACCATTACCTATGATATAACCTTTCAAATTATTTCCGAAGGATACGTATCCTTCCCTTTTCATCGATAGTGTTGCAAAAAGATTTGCATTTCCAGTCATGTGTCTTGAACACCCACTATCGAGAATCTACTTGCTTTTAGAGGATAAAGGAAGGTCCACCTACACCATGAGTAGATGTGACCTTTGGTACCCAAATCTTTGAGGGTCCTGAAAGGTTAGTTTTCGGTACCCATGCATATAGTTTTAAATCAACCAATCTTCTAATTCTACACTAGTGACAAGTAGCATGTATATTCGTGTTAGGTGCAGGATAGTAGTGATGTCTATGTGTTTGTCGTACCGTATGAGAATGTGTGTTCATAAAAGCATGTCTGTGTGTGCCATGTTTATGTGTAGGTGTTTATTGTACTGCATGAGAATGTGTGTTCATAAGAGCATGTCTGTGTGTGCTATGTTTATGTGTAGGTGTTTATCGTGCTGCATGTGAATATGTGTACATAAAGGCATGATTGTGTGCAGCATGAGTATATATGTTTTTCTTGTGACGTGTATTCTTGGGTTGATCAATTTTTTGTCTTGTGTATGTTTTGTGATTGTGAGACTGGGTTTGAGGCCGAACAACTTGTTTCCCTAGTTTGATCTTTACTTGGCAGTCAAGGCATCAATTCTTACAGCAGCAATATTATACTTATTTTTCTCATCTAAGAGTTCTTTATTGAGTGCTGTAATATCACGTCTTTGTTTCTCAATAAGAGGTTCGACATCGTGTAAGCTTAATTTAAGGTTGGATACCTCTTCAGTGTTTTTCGTGGGTGGTGTGTCTCTAACATTATCAAGTAAACATGAAAGTCTATGAATCTCAACTTCATGAGTCTTGATCTTATCCTTTGCATGTTTGTACTTGCTAAGTAACTTCTTGTGATCTTCAAGTAAGTCACTAAAAGCATCACCAAGTTTATCAAAAGTAAAGTCATCAAGAGAGGATCGTTTGTTACCTTTTCGGATGTTGCCATTAGGCAGTCCTCTTCTTCTTCTGAGTCATTGGCTTCGCTCTCGTGCCAGATACTTGTGTTGGCAAACTTCTGAGAGGTTGGCCTTTTGTTCGAACTTTCATATCGGCTTCATTTCTTTGCTGTAGGGCAATCTTTTTGACATGCCATGTCTTCTTACAACCGAAACAAATAGGCTCTTCATCGTCGTCCTCTTTGTGTTTTTCCTTCTTTCTTTGGTTGAAACGAAGAAACTTCTTGAAGTTGCGGACCATGAGTGCTTGATCATCACCTTCGGAGTCATCGTCGTCCATTTCTTCTGGAGCAGCCTTTCAGCGATGAGCTCTTAGAGCAATGTCTTTCTCCTTTGGAGGTACTTTTTCAAAGTTTGAGATCGAGCTCATACGTCATCAGCTTGCCCACCAAAGTTTCCAGATACATGGTGGTGAGATCATTGCCTTCGATGATTGTCATGGCTTTGGGGTTCCAGTTCTTCGTTAGTCCCCTTAGCACCTTGCGTATCTTCTCATGGTTGGAGTAGTCTTTACCGAGGGAAGATAGAGGGTTGACGATGTCGACGAATCTAGTGATCATTTGTTTACCAGTCCAGAATCAACTACCAACAGAATATATAATCAGAGTAGTAATACGAAAATTTAAGAGAGATCAGAAGAGCATACGCAAATACAGTGATTTAACCTGTTTTTCCTTGTGGAGGACTAGTCCAGGCCCGAAAACTCTCGTTCAGGATTAAAATCCACTATTTGTGAAATAGGGTACACGTACGTTCCTTTACTCAAAAGAGCACGCCAACTTCTTACAACTTCGCAGAGACGAAACTTGGAATTGTCTAAGTGACTTCTTTACAACTCTTGTATAGTACTTCTAGCTGAATCGCACTTGAGCACCTTGGACCTTAGAAAGTTTTGTGGCTAGTAGATTGGAAGAGGAAGGCTTAGAATGTATTAGGCTTAGAAGATTGAGAGTGAGAGATGATTTGAAATGAGAGAAATCAAGCCCTATATATACTAGTCTGAGGAGGCATAATTTGGCCAGAATTTTGTCTCAAATATTCAAAAATTTGAACGTTGGACAACCTAGATCAAGGTGTTCCTAAAAATTAGCATCCTGAAATTTAGGGGGTAGAGTACGGTCCGAATTCTGTGTAGGGCAAAGTTAGGCCCGAATTCTTATTCCTTTGGAATAAAATGTTTATGTAGGCTAGAATGGTTTGGTTTGGTTCAGGGATTGTCTCGTTTTGTATGGTGGAGCATGGAGAAGTAAGTCTGGGGTTGAGATGACTCAGTGCGACTCAACGTACATGTTATTAGACTCAATAAAATAAAAAATTACAGACTCAGTACAAGTATATTTGCCATGTAACAACTTGTCGATAACGTCTGTCTTGAATTTGATATGTTGTAGATGATATTCTTGTCTTGAGCTCGATGTGTCATCTTGGATCATATCAGATATTGTTTTGTTAATTCTCTAAATTAGGTTGACTGTGATCCAGTTTGGGTCAACATACTTGTCGTTCCATACATTCACACCCTTTTATACAATAAAAGCCTTCGATGAATTGGCTTCAAAATAATTTAGAATATGAAGAGCTTCGAAACGCCTCTCCCAACTTCAGCTTTGTCCTAGCACCGTGCACCCCTAGAGTTCTCGTCACCTGTAGCATTGGGGGCTTATACACTTGGGAATGCACTAGTGAGCAGGATGAACCCACTCGTCTAAACTTGCTCTGATTGTTAAAGTAGGCATGCATTCAAGTTTTCTTTCTATTTAGACTAGATGAATTCAGTTCATATCGATAGCCCTCTTTGAACAGTAAAATCATACAGTAAAACATAGCAGTCTATTTCAATTCTTACTACGGTCGTACTCGTCCCTGCATGAAATAGAGATAATACTTACCACCTGCATAAGGCAATAGGAATGCTACTATCTTATATGCGGTCATCGGTGCTATGTCACCATGAGGGACTACTTTCTATGGCATTACGATGCGCCCTATCAGACTAGGTTGCAAGCCTATCCGGAGGTCTCGTAATGCCTCGTGTCAAGCACGAAATCTCAAATTCCCCCTGGGTCGATACGATTTCTGATGCCCCGAATACCATTTAAAGGAAGCCCTTGTGCACAAGTTGTCCATAACCATGCCAATGCTTGAACAGTTTAATATATAAAACCGATTGTATAGCGTAGACAGTATTAAGCAGCATTATCATTTTTTCCAGCCCATGCAACATTCATTTTGTCCAAAGCCATACTTCTGATTTGACGTCTTGTAGGTACCAAATTTCTCGAGGCACCATATGCTGCAACCAACATTTCATTATATTTTGCAGTTCATGAAATAGTCTCTCTTTTTTAGAACTTTAACTTTTTTGCTTTTTGGTGTGAAACTTATATTTTCAGAGTAAATTACTCTAAATTGTTATAGTTATTTCGAGTCTTGATCTTAGTGATTTGGTATGTATTTAATTTGGCATCGTCGATTTGAATAAATTCGAGGCAACAAGAATTTCATTCACGGGAAGGGGTAGAAAAGAATGGGCCATCTACCCACAAAGTATTTGATCGTACCGAAAGACGGAGCGCTTCGTAACGTTCAAGCTTCAGTTACACGAGCTCCTGCAATGGCACCAACATTTTATCAGAATCCCTTATTTAATCCTTCGTTTCGAAATTCTTAGAATGAATGCAGAAATCGACGCAAAAACATATCCATCAAAACCAAGCAGCAAAAACTTCAAGAAAACCATACAGCAGCTCGGTCCCATCGAAAGGACTCTTATATAGAGCTCACTCGCCAAGACGCAGTCTGCTGCATCTACCAACAGAAGTCGTTCCATTAGTTGGATCGATTCTCATAATATTCGTCCAAATCGATTTATTTGATGCCACAAAGTGTTATCGTATACCAAGCTCAGCGATCGAGTCAGACTAGTCATCTAAGTTTCTGACCGAGTCTAACTCGCCGTAAGCATATTATATAGTCCGCCGCCTATCAAAAACTGGGCACTACATTTCTCTGGTAATAAAATATGGCAATGCATTCATTATATGATATTTGGTGATTTTTCTGGAGTGAAGCTTTCTGATACATTCAGTTGTTAGTTGTGATTGTCATTGGTTTATATTTAATTTGGTTGCATTCAATTAGCTCTCTAGTACTTGTAGCATGTTTGAATTTCTATAGAATCAAGCTCTGTGAGATTGGTTTACATTTAATTTAATTTAATTTGGTTACATTGGTGATTTCTCTAGAATCAAACAGATCACTGCTTGCATAGGTTAATGTGGGGAGAGGAAGATGTTGGGACCATAGATGATTACTCAAACAATGGTGATGGTCGGGTTGATCAAAGAGCATCTTTGGGTTGTGCTGGATCGACATTGGGCAGATCAACATCAGATGCCTTTGAAGTTCGTCATCAATGATAATGTATTCTTACATATTTTGTCTACCCAAGGAGTTATCAAATTCAGAATCAGAAGAAAGCTTAGTCCGTGGTATATTGGTCCGTTTGACATTCTCGAGCGGGTGGAGATATTGTTTATTGTCTTATCCTTTCGTCTTTGCTTTACAAGGTACATGATGTGTTTCACGTATCTCAGTTGTGTAGGTATGTTTCGGATTAGAGTCATATCTTCGATCTTTCTGAGCTAGTCGTCGGTATCGACTTGTCATATGAAGAGTAGCTCAAATCTATTTTGGACTAGAGGGAGAAGGTTCTCAAGAACCGAAATATCAAGCTTGTTCGTGTTGCTTGGGGCCATTATTGTTATTATTGGTGAAAAAACTAATTTACAAACCTTATTACTTTGCACTTTTTCTTAATAGTTTTTCAACATTGATATAGCCTATTTATCATTCCCTAATGGATATATTATTAGCCCTAAATTTCTATTAATTGAGTGTCTTAACTCTCCATTAAAGGCCTTACTCCCATATATTTCACTCTTCTTCCATAGTGTTATAGGATAAAAAAAAGGATATCTCCATTCCTCCTCCTCCAAAAATCACAATCATACGTTCTTTTTTTTTCAATTTGTTCTTCTCTGGGCAAGAGTTAAGTTTGGGTCATTCTCCAGAGTTGTGTGGAACAGCGGGAAGCCAGTAGTAAGGGAATCTTACCTCTAGGAGGATTCAAGAACAAGTCTGTACATAGACCTTGAATAATCACTTAGGACAATTGTCATGCCCTGATTCTGCAAGATTGTCCGTCCTCGCTTTGATCTCTGTGGAACCCATCGACCTCGCCTGGACGTAATGTCGTGCAGGCCTTAGTTGCGCTTGCACAAGGCCAAGACTTGTACAATGACAAAAATAGACTATTCAGACAACGACGCAGCAAAACTTTGAAAACAGAGTTGGCAACAGTGAACAATATAGCATAAACCCAAAGTAAACATAATGATATGAGAAATAAATTCTCTTCATTAATATAGAAACAATTACAAGCCTCTCAAATTTTCTATGATACACTCAATTCTTGGCTACAATATCTTATGAACTATACATAATTTACAATGATATCGTTCCATATATTACATCCCTTTATATAGAAAACTATCTTATTTGCATATTTTTCCTCTGACTTTTGGGTCCCAAGGTTGAGGATTTGGCTATTGCTTCGGATCATTCGTTTCGAACACCTTGCACCTGCATGCAAACTGGTAGTAGGTCAGTACTTTAGCGTGCTGGTGAAAGACAACGGTTTCGTCTTCTAAAATGATCACTAAATAATTTATTGAGAAAACATTGATGTGATTATCTTGCTACTTTTACCTATATTCATTTCACGCATTATAGAGTAAGATTTTACTTCTTTTTGGAAATATTTTTGAAACCCACATTTTATTTGCATATTCCATTCCAATCATCTATGATAGGGTCCATTCTAAGCATAATAACAATTATAACTATCAGATGCGCGCAATGTGTTTCATGAGCAATGTTTGATTCTCTAGGAACTTTAATAGTAACATAACATATAAGACTCTTTCTCAAAGATTACAATTAGCAGCTTTATAACGTATCATACTCTTTCACTTAATCACATTTAGTTGTATTCAACACGTCTTTTACTATTATTGGAAGATTAGCATTTTAGGTGGACCAAGATATTTATATGAGTAGTTCATATAAGAAAACATAAAACAATAAATGGACATCACCATTCAGTGATTCTTACCCAAGCCAACGATCCTTTCCTACATAAGACAAGAATTAGAATAAACCGAATATATAACCAAAAAGTTCTATGTTCATCTCTGCATTGTTAGACTTACAAAAATCTCTACATATGCATGCACCAACATATTAGCAGTCATGACTCATTGCTCATCTATGCACTAATACATGCGCTTATTAGCAGTTGTGACTCAAGGTTTAGTTTTACAATGATATACACACATACTAACAGTTGTGGTTCAGGGTTCAGCTCTTCACTAATCGACACCTATCTACATGATGATTGATGGACCTATTCCCATGATTAGCCATTGGGACTCTTTGGTTCAGCTCATCGCCAATAGAAACCCTCTGATCGCGATGTATCTTTTATCTCAGGGTGCCTTAATCCCTCATAGGCGAGTGGTTTCCAGTGCCCGAGGAATCCACCCGAGAGGCAATTACCTTGTACACAAGTTGTCTGAGACCAATGCATAAATACAACTTTTATCAGATAAATCTTAACATAGTAACAAATAAATGTACGTCCATTTGTGCCTTAAGGGATATACGATACGTTCTTTTCGTGTCTTTTCTCTTTTCGGATCACAGAGCCAATAGCTCCTCTTTTTTCTTATCTTTTTTAGCATATGATACCAGGAAACATGTACTTACTCTTATTATTCACAAACGTAGCAACATATCTGATTTATTAAGCATGTACTTCTACTCTTGATAAGCATACGATTTTGAGACATGTAAGCATTCTCTTTTCCTTCTTATTAAGCATGGCAAAGATTCATATTTTAAAGCAACAACCTAACTTTAGCATGGCAACATCTTATATTGTCTTAGAAAAGCAAATGTTCGTTCATTCAACAACATAAAAATTCTCTTATTAGTATACTGATCCAGAGTACTATCATTCTTAAGATTACTAACTTGTTATTAGAAATAAACAATTAATCAAAAACATAGGTTCTTTATTATAAGCGTGAAAGAGTCAGAAAATGAAGTCCTTGTCCAAGGTCCATTCACCCAGAACAATCGTCTTTGTGAAGGCTTTCTCTCGTGCTAGCAACGATTTATCTGTCATAGTGCCTTCGCGGAGAGGGGCACTACATCAATGCTTCGTGCACGACTTTCTTATAGACCGGTAAATCTAACATTTTATTATTTTGCTATTCTATTTTCAGGATGCTAAAGAAATATTTTCTAACAATATAAGAGATTATTCACAAAACAATCAGAGTTTTAAACGGTTTATGACTTTAGATATTAGTTTTTGGTATTTATAGTTGCCTGTAGATCACTTAATCTTTGTCAAAAAATTTCTATTTGGAGTTTGATCTTCTGGTATTTTTTTTAACTTGGTCAAAAGTTAGCTGGAAGATTGAATAGGCTAGATATAAGTTTTTGTTTTGGGAAACTTCTTATGTTTTTTATCTGGATTACTAGTCTTTTGACTCTTTGCTATAGTACATTAATTGACATCTTATCCAAGTACTTTGATTTAAAAGGCTTTTGGCTTCCTTCTACATAATCAGATGCATAATTGTATTTGGAATTTTTTGATAAAATAGTATTTTTATGATAGCATTTGTGGATCATTTATTAGGTTTTAATTGAGAAAGTTTCTTAAAAGCTAGCTTCAAGGCATATTGTTGTATTTATCCAACCGTTAATATATTATTCATTATTCACGTATGATATGAAGAATAAGTTATGTTCAAATTTACTTGGGTCTCCAATTCATATATGCCAAGCGCTTTCAAGCCTTTTTAAATGTGTCATCATTTTTAGGGCCCTTGTAATAGTTTATTCTTGGTGAGTTGGAAACAAACTAATATATATTTTTTATATATTTTTTGATAAAATAGTATTTTTATGATAGCATTTGTGGATCATTTATTAGGTTTTAATTGAGAAAGTTTCTTAAAAGCTAGCTTCAAGGCATATTGTTGTATTTATCCAACCGTTAATATATTATTCATTATTCACGTATGATATGAAGAATAAGTTATGTTCAAATTTACTTGGGTCACCAATTCATATATGCCAAGCGCTTTTAAGCCTTTGTAAATGTGTCATCATTTTTAGGGCCCTTGTAATAGTTTATTCTTGGTGAGATGGAAACAAACTAATATATATATATATATATATATATATATATATATATATATATATATATATATATATATATAACAATGCTTTTAAGAGATTATTACGTTATTTTATTTTATGATCTGCTTGACGTGGAAAAAAATTGATACGTGGTTTTACATATTGTTATAAACGAAAGTTGACACTCTCTACCAAACGAATCGGTTTACATGTTTGCCCTGTCAAGAATTAAAATATTCTTTACTGCATGTAATTTATTCACTTTCTTTAATATTTGATAACCCCATTATTCAAGGACATTAGCATTATATGTCTAAATAATAGTGCAAACAACTGTTTGGGTTTACTATATTTTCTATTGCATACATCATCGACTTTCAGTAATTTAAAGATTTTCTTTTATTGGATTGAATATGATATTATGGCATATTTATCTTTATATTCAATTCACTTGACTATGTGTCACGACCCGCACCCTGTTTAGAGGCAGGAGCACGTGGGTACGTCCAGCCTACGCCGCAATATCGGCGGTAGAACGCTGTATAGGTCATCTAAACATCTAACAATATAGAATATAACCTGTCATCTCCGTATGGAGGAATAAAATGACATGTAAAGTATATAACTCAATTACAGATCTAAGGAAGATAAGCACGATATTGGAATAGATGCTAAAGAAGATAAAACTGAATAGCAACATAAGTCACAATACAAAGAGTCTAAAAGTGCAAACCCTTGGACCCGACATTTTATTTTTATATTGTTTTTAAGTGAGTTCTGATTTTATATACATAAATATGTAATCTATGTAAATATATAAATATGCCAGCATAAAAGGAGAAGGGCTTCAGCAAAATTCAACTCTACATGGCCTTAATGTAAATTCCAAGATTTTAAATCTCTTTATTTAGCCGGCCTCCTGTGGATAGAATCCTGTATTCAAAAAATTCAGAGTTCGGATAGGAGGGTTCTTCAAGAGATCTTTGCCAATCCTTAGCCTGATCGAAGTTCTATCCAAACTCAAATTCAATTATATCTAAAACCTTCTATATAATCTTAGGTGATCAATCCACTCTGTTTTCCCAAACCCTAATCCCTTCTTGCGCCTTTCTAGTTCGTGAAGTTGCTGTCGAGAGGTTTTCCAGAGCAGATTTTTCAATCCCTCAATCAGGTAATCACCTCCCTTTTATCTACCATATTTTTATGATGTTATCATGATTAGAAGGGAAAAAAGTATTTGTGTTAATTCCTAAGAAGAAACATATGGAAGTCACTGTACTCATGATTGGAAGCCTGTAGTTGTCATCTACATGTCCTATTAAATAGGAAGCAGAGTGTAGATACAAACATCCGTGCATCAGTAAGTAGATCAACATAACTAACATACAAGAGCAGCCACATCTTGCTGCAAAGTATCCTAGGTTATGTATCAGTGTAGGATCAAGGCTGTTGGCCCATTGGTCATGGTCAAACCTGATTTTAATAATTGATCAAACTCTGTCTGGATATACGAAACAATTCAGATGTTTACTAAAGACATTTTAGACACTGATCAAGATTGGATATCTACTCAGTTCAAGACCGAAGCTATGTTTGCCACTCAAGACTATATTTCCTTACACAATATAATTTTCCTTTTATTGAGTCTAGGAATACATTGTACACCAAGTCGTACTAGAAAATAGGCTATCTAAAATCTTTTTTCAAAACTGACCTATCATTTTTAAAAAGACCTACATTTTTGAAAAACATTTGCTATTTACAAAAAGCTTCTGAAGGAATTTCAAAAAGCCAAAAACATTTTTCATAAAATTAACCTGACCAACCCTGACAGAACTCGGCCAGAGTTCGGCCAGAGTTCGGCCAAGGTAAACGTTATGTGAACGTTGGATTTTTGAACTTGGTCTCTATTTGCCATTAAAAATTGAAGACATGTATTACAGAACACTGAACTTGATTGCAAACTCACTTGTACAAAGGAAAGCCTAGAAAGAAATCCTAGGAAACAATCTAAGTATAATTGTTTAGTTTTGATCCTGGGGGGTGACGGTGGAGGCTTAGGAAAGTGCTATCAACTCTGCCTTACTCCTTGGACTATCTGATGCAGTCTCTAGCTCGTAAAGAAATTGCTGTTCTCTTGAAGGTTGCCAGCCTTTGCAGGGGTGTGGCTCCCTGCTATTTATAATAGGATATATTTTAAGCCATATGGACGGCTTGCGGCCACGTGGCTGATTAGCACGCGAAGACCCGCTCTTGGGCTGCCATCTGTCGATTTGTTGGGATTTTGTTACAGCAAATCTGGGTAGTTAGGGACTTGGTCCATTTGCCACGTGTCCCGTTGCGTATGGTGTTCTCAGTCTTCGATCACATGGGGTCGCATGAGACTCATGCAACTTGGATCACAGGCTGCATAAAGTTTGGGAACTTTTGGGGCCGCATAAGCTGGCCGCATGAGGTTCATACGGCTTGGATGGCACTCTTTTGTCCGCATGGAGGCGTACGAACTCTGCTTTTGAGCGACGTCTTACGTCTTATCTTTCTTGTCAAAGTATCAAAACTGTCATGTTTTGCAAGGACTTGTCAGCTTTATCAGTCCAACTGCTCCTCTTGGCCGCATGTCTTCCTTTTACCGCTGTTTGTTGACGGGCCATATATGTCTTTGAATAGTCATGCGGCTTTCCTTCATGCGGACCTGTTTGGCCCGAAGTACCTATACGGCAATTTGTAATCCGCATGAACTCCATATTTTTTATGTTTCTATAAGACGCCCTTCAAAGTTTCCAAATTGTAAATTTGGAATACTTTGAATAAGAAGCATGAAAAATATGCCAAGCCATAGGGCTCGTAGGAAGTTGTTTTCGAACTTGTGTCGCAGAGGAATACTGAGCTGTAGGGGGATCCTGAGTCGCAGAATAAATCCTGAGTCGCAGAATAAATCTTGAGTCGCAGGGATGCTTCGAGCCGCAGAGAGTCTGCCAGCTATCACTGCTGTATTTAATTATCCTGACTCGGTTGTGGATCTATTTTCGAGATGAAGCCGACGGTTACTGGGGATAAAGTTCCCAAACGTCAACTTTATCTTTAATGATCTCGAAAACCGAAGAGACGCTCGACGGTTACTAGGGATAAAGTCCCCAAACGTCGTCCCTATCCTTAATGATCTCGAGAATCGAAGAGTCTCTCTTCAACAACTCTATAAATAGGAGTCATTCGGAGAGAGATTTTCCTCTTTCACCTTCTCCTCCTTTGACTTCATCATACTTTCTGCAATGGCTCCAAAATCTTCTAAGTCGATTTGTGCGGCGGCCAAAGGGAAGAAACTTGCTTCTCCGTCGAGAGTGGCAGACACTCCTTCTATTCATGGTGAGCAGATGATGACTGAAATTTTAAATGGCCATAACACATATTTTTATGCACGGGCCTGTCATATACTGCCCCTGCTATAAGCCTGGTCGATGTATGCCCTCTCTCGTCTGGACCACATGTGTTCTGTACGATAGGGCCGCATGGACTGGGCCGCCTAACTGCTGCTCATTCGAACTTGAACCGCCTGAGTGCCTCAAGGTGGATCTGTATGAATTTTCCATGACTAAGCCGTATGAGCTTTTAATGATCGGGCCGCATGGATTTTTCATGACTGAGCCGCATTGAGCTGCAAGAAAATGACAGTCGTATAAATGTTGTATGACTTTGGGGCTGTTTTGGCTGGGCCGCATAACTGGCTAGGCCGCATAATAGAGTTCTTTGCTATATGACTATCTCTCCTTCTTTGCTTTTTTGTAGTATCCGTGCCAAAGGCTGCGACCACTGTGAAAGAGGAGGTGCCGTCTCCTTTCATCAAACAAGAATCACCGTTTGTTGAAAAGGAGGTGATACCCAAAGTTAAGGTGAATGACGAACTGGCGTCCATCAAGGAGGAGCCCAAGTCTGAGGGCAGTAGTATCGGGAGTTCTGACCCTGCTGCCCCCACCGAAGGCTCTGGTCGAATAAACCTTTCCTATGCGAAATGGCTAAGGGAATGGTATATACCTCAGTACGGCTATGATCCTTGACTGGAGGGATCCATGGGCTACCATGTACTTGTTGTTTCCGAAATTACATGTAGCTAGACGTTCGTATCTGCCTCTGTATTTCAGACTTTCTATAGCTGTAGCTTGAATTTTACTTCTTTTGCAATCCTTTTACTAGAGGTATAGTCCTGTGAATATAACTGATTTTGAATAAACAGGGTATGCTCACTCTAATTTATTTGTGGTATTTTGTGGTGCTTGTACTAGAGGGTCTAATACAACATTTGTATTTGATAAAGGACATCCCACTGGGGGATTTTTGTGGATCTATTGCCCTTTCGTGCATCTGGAAATGCGAGCAAATAGATTTGAATGATATTTTGTGGACCTACTTCTCTTTGGTACACCGATGGTGCGAGTAATAGATTAGAATAACTTTTGTGGACTTATTACCCTTTTTGTGTACTGGCGATGCGAGTACGGATAATAAGTGGAGAGGAAACCAACATATTTACTCAGAGGTAATGAGGACGTGGTAAATACGAGTCAAAACAAAGCCTTCCTACTCAGAGGTAATGGGGACATTGTAGGGGTAGGCATAATAGAGGTACACAGAACAACTCAGAGGTGCTATCAACGTGGAAGTTCTATGCATTGGATGATTTGCTTGTGATGGACGGAAAAACAACTCAGAGGTAATATGGACATAGTTGTTTTTCCTGTTTGGGGAATTTTGTGGACCTATTACCCTTTTTGTGCACTAACAGTGCGAGTAATAGATTAGGATAAGTTGTATGGACCTATTACCCTTCTGCGCACTGGTGGTACGGGTAATAGATTTGGAGACAAAAGCTATGACCAGGAAGTTCATAGATATGATCAAGGGATGAGATATAGATTTATTCGGAGTAGTCAGAGAGTAAGTTCAGTGGTACCTAAGGGTACGTAACTCAACAATCTGGTATATTTGAAGTCAGAGTGTAAGTTCAGCGATACCTGAGGGTATATAACTCACAATCCGAGAGATAGTTGGAAGGTGTCGTTTAGACATAGTATTTCTTGAGGAACTTGCTATTGATGGGCATCATGAGTAAGTCTCCATTTTGTTTTGCGAGACGATACGCACCGTTGGAGAATACAGTCTCGATGACGAACGGACCCTCCCACTTAGGCTAGAATTTGCCGAGGGTCTTGTGAGTCATGACCATTGGTCGACGAATGGCCAAGACAAGATCGCCAACTTGGAATATTCTCTGTTTGACTTTCTTGTTGAAAGCCCGAGAGATGCGCACTTGGTAGAGCTCTATGCTTTGTTGAGCTTGTAAACGCTTCTCATCTAATGCTTCTAACTCCTGTAGCCGTCGACGGTAGTTATCGTCCGCCGTTAACCGGTAGGTGAGGGCCACTAGTAGTAAGGGGATCTGGGTTTCCAATGGAAGGACTGCCTCGCTCCTGTAAACCAAGAAGAATGGTGTATTTCCTGTAGCCGTCCGAATTGTCGTCCGATACGCCCATAAGCACTCACCAAGCTTTTCATTCCAATCGCGTTTGTTTGCAGACACGAATTTTTTGAGGAGCTTAATTATGGTTTTGTTGAATGCTTCAGCCAGACCATTGGTCGAAGGGTTATATGCTGTCGAGGCCATGTTCTAAATTCGATTCGTATCACAAAATCGATATAAAGCATGGCTTGCAAACTGCGGACCATTGTCGTGGATAATCCTCCGGGGCAGTCCAAAATGGTAGATGACGTGATGTTTTATGAAGCTAATCACGTTTGATGTCTTGACCTCTGCCAACGGAACAGCTTCTGCCCATTTGGAGAAGTAATCGGTGATTGCAAGTTTGAACCGATGCCCTCTAGATGATGGCAGAGTGATTGGCCCAATGATGTCCATTCCCCATGCTTTGAATGGCCAAGAGGTCACTGTCGAGTACAAGAATTCAGATGGCAGATGTATGAAATCTGTATGGATCTGGCAAGCCTTGCACTTATTTGCATAATCAACTGCATCTTCGACCATTGTGGGCCAGTAATAACCTATCCGGCGAAGACGATCTTGTAATTTCGGGCCAGGTTAGTGAGCCCCGCAAGTACCGTCATGAGTTTCACGTAGGGCTTCTTTGGCTTCTGTATTCGACATGCATCTTAGTAGTATCCCATCGTAGGATCGCCGATATAACATTTTCGTCTCTGTATCGTAGAAGAATCTGAGGGAGCGTCTTCTGATTGAGGTAGCTTCCCTCACATCCTCTGGCAGAATTCCATAGACCGCAAAGTCGATGAGCGGGCATCTCCAGTCTTGTATTTCGTTGGTTATCTGGGCGGAGCAACTCATACTCAGTTGAAGATTGTTCCTGGGGCAGACTAGTTCATGGCCTATTATGTCAACTAGATGATGAGTGTTATTTGGGAGTGCCAAGGAAGCGACGAGACCTGCCAAGGCATCGACTTCGATATTTTGAAGCCTAGGAATGTGCTCTATAAAGAACCCCTCCAAGGTTGTAATGATGGCAATTGCTGTCTGATAATAGGGGATCAGGTCCTCGTTGTGAACCTCGTATGAACCTCGAATCTGGTTAACAACCAACTGCGAGTCACCATATGCTTCCAGGTATCTGATCCCCACTTCTTTTGCGAGTTGGAGTCCAATGACTAGAGCGTTATATTTGGCTACATTATTCGAACAGGATTCTGGAAGAGAATACGCCCGATTGATTACTAGTCCGGAGGGAGAAATCAATACCATCCTGACCCCAGTGACGATATCACCTTGTGGTCCCGTTCTTGAAGTACCGTCGAAGAACATGCGCCAAATAGCGTCGTACGAAGTCATATTCGAGGCGACGACTTCATCAGGAATTTCTTCATAAATTTTGGCTATTTCTGAGCCTAGATGGGCTGTTAAGAAGTCAGCCAGGGCTTGACCTTTAATAGCCTTCTACAGAACAAAGACCATGTCGTATGGGGATAACAGTATCGCCTAGGTGGCTAGACGAGAACTGAGTGTGCCTGGATTGGTCGTGAGACCCTGAGGGGATTAACTCGTGAAATAACATGGATGGTCTACCCTGTCAAATAGTGTCGTATTTTCTGAATGGCGAACACTAGGGCAAGACACTCCTTCTCTACGACAGTGTATCTATGTTCCGGTCCTACCATCATTCGGTTGAGATAGTAAATGGCTTGTTCATGTCCCGTATCATTATTCTGTACCAACAGAGCACCGAGGGAGTGTTCCATCGCCCGTACATAGAGCATGAAGGGCTTTTCGGCGACAGGAGCTACCAGAACTGGCGGATTCATCAGGTAGTCCTTAATATCATCAAAGGCGCGCTGACATTCCTCGTTCCATACAAAAGAGATGCCTTTCCTCATGAGTTGAGTGAAGGGTTGGCATCGCCATGAGAGGTTAGATATAAATCTCCTGATATAGGCTAGTCTTCCCTGAAGGCCGCGGAGTTCGCGGAGATTCTTTGGTGGATTCATCTCTAGGATTGCTTCTATTTTGTCGGGATCTATGTGAATGCCCCGGGAAGTAATAAAAAAGCCCAAGAACTTTTTGCTGGATACCCCCAGAAAAGACTTGGTGGGATTCATCTTCAGGTTGTGTGCCCCCATGAGGTCGAACACTGTTCTTAAATCATGTAAATGATCATTTTTGGTGTGGCTCTTGACGGCGATGTCGTCTACGTAACACTCCACCGTCTTGCACAAATGATCTCTGAAGATGACACTCATAGTCCGTTGATATGTAGCACTGGCATTCTTCAGGCCAAAGGGCATGACCGTATAACAATATACGCCGATCGGCGTCAAGAATAATGTATGCTTCTCATCATCAGGGGCCATCTTGATTTGATTATACCCCGAAAAGCCATCCATAAAGGACATGTGCTCGAAGCCACACGTATTATCGATCATTATATCGGTGATCGGAAGAGGGAATTCATCCTTAGGACTTGTCGCATTCAGATTACAGAAATCGATACAGATTCGAATTTTCTCGTTCTTCTTGATGACTGGCACTACGTTGGCTACCCAGTCTGGGTGGTGCTCTTCACGGATGAAACCGCTAGCTATAAGCTTGTTCACTTCTGCCTCGATGGAATTCATGATGTCTGGACGAAAATGTTGCTGCTGTTGCTTGACTGGTTTTGTGTTCAGATAAATGTTGAGCTTATGGAGTGCAATCTCGGGGTTTAGCCCTGGCATAGCTTCATAGCTTGGGTGGTGCTCTTCACGGATGAAACCGCTAGCTATAAGCTTGTTGACTTCCGCCTCAATAAAATTCATGTTGTCTGGACGAAAATGTTGCTGCTGTTGCTTGACTGGTTTTGTGTCCGGGTAAATATTAAGCTTATGGAGTGCAATCTCGGGGTTTAGCCCTGGCATATCTTCATAGCTCCAGGCAAAGACGTCGATATATTCTCTGACGAGTTGTAACAACGACTCCCGTTCATCGTCTGTCAGACTTTTACTGACGAAGATTGGCTTTGGAGAGGATTCATCGCCAAGGTTAACTTGCACAACCTCATCCTCAGTGGAAGGATCACAAAGTTCAAAGCGTTTCTTCCATTGTGCATCTAGTTGCTAGACCCACGGCTCCAACTCAAGTGGTTCAAGTAGGTCTTCGTCTTCTTCTTCGAAATTAGCGGATGTCATATTGGCAGATAATGTCTGTCTGAATGTCTCCAATACTGCTATCAGAGTCGTAAATGGGTGACTCGGACGAATGAGAGTGCCACTCGCATTCTTCGTCAGAACTTTCGGGCGTTGTTGGTGGAGTAACATACCCGAGGCCGCGTTTGGATTTGTGATAATGATCCTGAGGCTTCCCTGCCGGTGCCGACGGCTTTAGAGGCAGTCGCCGACCACTGCCATAATTCAGTCTCGGGGTAGCCTTCATGTCGTACCCCTGCTTTTGCATGAAGTACTTGGCTTGAGGACTGTACAAGTAGAGCGGTAGTCTTCCAACGTCGGGTTCGAGGTCGAACTCTTGTGGCATGAAAGATTGAGGACCTTCTTTTCGGCCAAAGATGATTGTGTGATCCCATCCTCTTCTGTCTAGGACCAAAAAGTAAGCCCCTTTTATGGGAGCCAGTCGTTTCGGGGTACGGACGGTTGTCACCTGCGTGTGCAGGCTTATGTCTAGACAGCCCCGTACGGCATACGTTAGATTAGGCTTATCATACTCAGAATTAGCATTCTGGAGTGCTTCGCTTAATACAACACGAAGATCCTTGGAGAGCCTTAGAAGCTCGTATAGCGACAACTTTGCTGGCGTATTAGCCAATTGTGGTAATATGTCAAAGTTGTAAGGTCTCTCCAGCCCCTGGGACATGTCATTACGGAGTGGCCTGTCGAAGCGGGTCTCCCTTGTCTTGGACTTATCTGCCAGTGGAGGCTGAGATGGCCTTGGAACATCAGAGGGAGGCAATGTTACTGGCTGAGGATCTTCAGCTGGACTATCCCGTGCGGGATGGACATTTACTCCGGACCGGGTAACTACATCTGCAGCTTCTTCAGCTTCAGCTGAAATTATGTGGCAGGCTTTAGACTTCCTGCCCTTCTTCTTATTGGTAGGAGATGACACTCCCTGGGTAACTTCGGGCACCAAGTCTGGATGCACCTACATGATCTCACCTCGAGAGGTAGTGAGAGGTACCAGTCCAGATGTCTGGTTCCGGACGGGGGGAAGATTAGTAACCTCCATTGTTGCCCGAGGGACTGGTATGACCTCGTCTGGAGTGTTTGTTGGAGGGAAGTCGCCGAACTGAATAGATACCATATTCGCCGCCACGGTAACCTCTTCAAAGTTTATCGACAGAGCTTTTGAGTTGATAAGACTCTGAATGTACCGCTTCAATTGGAAGCAATCATGAGTGGCATGATGGACATAGCGGTAGAAGTGATAATATTTTGGATCCTCCATTTCCGCTGTTCGAGGCTCATATCTTGGTGGAGGGAGCTGGATCCTTCCCCCTTTAAGGAGCATGTCGAAGATAGGTTTGACATGACTATCTTCAAATGAGTAGTTGATCTTGGACCACGAACCTTCTGTCTGTTTTTGTTCAGGCTTCTGAGTCACATCAGTGACCATGGCCTGTTTTGCCTTTACTGTCCTGGTTGGTGGTGGCGCCACTGTTGTTGTTACTGGAGGTGGACCTAGGACGTCTGCCCTTATCTTCTCCATCTGGCATGTGTAATCCCAACTGGCGAGCCTTCTTTAATTTTGCTTCCACGTTGGTAGCACTTATGATGAAGGTCGTCCAATCTATGAACTGGTTGTCACCCATCCAGAGGCTAATTACAGGAAGTAGTTTCTTCTGGCAGATTTCAATCAAGGAGCTCTCGGGATTGCCTTGGGGCAATCTCATTGCGGTTTGGCAGAACCGCTCGATATAGTTCCTTGTGAGCTCCCTCTCTCCCTAACGACGTCCATGAGAGATGACATCGTCACATCACGCCCCACTTCGTAGAATCTCTCTAGGAATATGTGCTTGAAGCCGTCGAAAGAGCGAATGCAATTGTCGGGAAGGTTGCGGTACCAGTCGAATGCGATCCCCTCCAATGCTCCGATGAATAGTCACGTGAGGATGGCATCACTATGCGGCAAGTGGTCGGTTGTGACTTTAAAGTTGGTCATGTACCGACTAGTAGAGGTCTTCCCATCATAAGAATCGATAGGAAACGGCTTGTACCGCGGTAGAAAAGGCGCATCTCTCCATGCAACGGGGTATGGCTGCCGTATCCTGAGATCTCGGGAGGAATCTCAGGCATTGAATATTGCCCGAAGCTCCTGAACTTCTCTCCTTGCCTCCTTGGCTTCATCAGCAGCTGAAGGAATGGATGGTGCTACGGGATCATCACCCAAAGGAGGGGCGGTAGTGTTGGAGTCCGCGTTGACTGCATGTTCCAAGCTTGTTTGTCCGGGCATTCTTGCTGGTTGAGCTGGTAAGGCGGCTTTGATCTCGTCCACAGACTTGACCAAGGACAGGAGCATGGCTTCCAACACTTCTAGCCGTTGTCGGTCGGAAGGCGCTTCATGATCGTTGTCAGTCATAAAAACTGTTCTCACGTAGGTAGAGATGGAGGGGATTGTGGCAGAGGTACTCTCTGTGCCGTACCCTTGTATAGATAAATCATTAGGAAATGTCGAAATATCATTTTCCTCTGACTCGGAAGGGGTGCTACCCCCTGTGCAGGAAGCCGTATCGTCTTGGTAAGGGTGGTGGCCCTCAGGGAAATCTGATTCTGTTGCTGAGTTCTGGAGGATCTCTACCCCCTGTGTGTGCCCTTGGTACACCGGGTTATCGCATACATTGAGGGGGCTGCTACCCCCAGCTTCATCTACTCTCAAGAAGGCCGACGGTGTACCCTCGGGTGCCGGAAGCTTCTTCTTGGATCAAGTGCCTAAATAGACACCCCCTGTGGTTGATGGGAACCCCCCGGATGAGGATCTCCTTGCAATACTGGCCGAGATGGCCGGGCTGGAAGAGCCTATCTTCTTTCCTTCTTTGTCAGGGGGAACTTTTTGAGTTGAATTATAGGAGGCAAAATGAAACTCTTTGTCCCTTGGAAGTTGTACAGGTGCTGGCTGCTGCAGTCGCTGAAAAACTGACTGCCGGTCTTTAGGTGCTCCTGATTTTTTGCAACAACAGTTGATGATGACTTGGGTGCAACGACGCCCCGAGAGGGACTCATTGCATGCTGATGCTGCCGTCTTACGTTTGTGAGAAATTACGTCACGTAAGTCGGTAGGAAGCTGCTCTACCTTGGCACCAAACTTGTGAACTCGGGAATCCCGAGCGCACGGGTTCTTAGGCATCATGTTTGCTACCTAATCCGTGGCTAGTAAAAGAACTTGCTCAGGATCTTCAGAGGGAGACTTTAAAGATCCACCCTGTCCGTTAGCCCTGGGGGACTGGACGCGGGTGGTTCTGTATAACTTTCCGTCAGGAGCCTGTGTAATAGTCGACGGGGTCCTCTGACAGTCAGCAACTTAGACAGTTGACTGGGCTGGTTGGGCCCGCACTGCCCTAGACTTTTTTGACTTAGCACCCAAAGGCACGTAGTAAAAAAGAGCCCAGATTGATACATCCCGAATCTTTAGTGAGCCGCATGGCATCGGGCCCGCATGAGAGGTGGTCGAACACGAAGCTTCTGACAGGACCACATGAGATGTCCAGTTTGAGGCCAGGATTGGTCGTCGCATGGACCATCTTTCTGCGGCTAGTATTGGCTGCCGCATGGATCATTTTCCTGCGGCCACAGTTGGCTGCCGCATGAGTCGTCTGTCTGCGGCCAGAGTTGGCTGCTGTATGGACAGACTGTCGATCTCCTCTATGCGGCTTCTTCTTTGTCCGCATCGATTTCCCTTATGCCCCCAAAAACTCAGCATCGTAGTATTTTTCTCTGCTCGTTTTGGGGGCAGTGGGGTCCTCTGCGGTCGGAAGTAAAGCCGCGGGAGAGCTTTGGTCACCGTCTTGGTGTAACACCCAATTTTCTAAAATAAGAATAATTTTAAAATTTTGTAATTATAATTATTTAATAATGATATTGAAACCATGTTATAATTTTTGGTAATTTTTAATTAATTTAAAACTATTTAAAATATTAAAATGTATTTTTGATGGTTAACTAGTGTAACCCTAAAATTGCTAAGCCTAGAGACTAACCATGACCATGGGAGCCTAGTCATGTGATTAGAATATCATATTACTACTTTTTAGCCTAGGGGTATTTTGGTCATTTTGATAATTTTGTGAAATTATAATTTGCATTAATTAAATATGTGCTAATTGTTAGGTTGAGACTTGACCTAGAAACTTAGCCTAATCTAGATTAGCCTTGGGCTTAGTGTATTGATTAGGGTAACCTAGTCATGACAAGGTAATAATATCTAGATATTCTAGGTAAGATATTACTCTTAGGATATTTTTGGAAAAGTTAGCCTATGACTAGACCAATAGGAGAGCTTGGAATTGGGTGGACAACTCTTAGCCACTCATCAAGACCTAAAGCCTAACCCTAATTATTCTATTGCAGCCATGAAACACTCCCTCCCCTTCCTATAAAGTCTCATTACCAAGGATCCTTACCTCTTTTTACACTTGCTTAGAACCCTAGAAATTCCTCTCCAAATTCCTTCCCCTAATATCCAAATCAAGCCCAAATTGGCCCTAATCAATTGTATCATAACCCTCTACCATAGTGGGAGCTAGTAGGGACTTGCTAGCAAGGATTGGAATCGCTTTGATCGATTGAAATTCAAAGGAGAACCCTTAACCTCACATTTCTCATTGAGAATCATTCTCAATAGGTAAATCCCATGAAAACCTTGTAAAATTTTGTTTTATTTTCATAGATGCATGCATATAGGTATACCCTAGCAGTAGGGATAGTTTGGTGTTAGGTAGTGTCCATTTTGTGTCCGTATCGGACACGTATCAGTGAATTTAACAACGTGTTCGATGAAATGTTTGTGAGAATTAAATGGTGTTAATTTCAGAATCTATTTGAATGGAAAATTAGGTTTTTAATTGTAGATCACAAATCTACTTGACTAAGTCGAGATTAGTGTGTATTTCATGTCCAAAACGGATACGCACCACGCGTGCGCTGACACCGCTCAGTGTCCTGCTACCCGATCTGTATATTGGACACGACACACCATGTGGCGGCCTGCCACTTAGCAGGGACCAAGGGGCAATGTCTGACAACACCCCCCTTGAGTCTCGTATCGTCTTGTGTCGTCTCGGGGGAGAAATCCTACGCGCACGAGTTTTGTTCACAAACTGTGCGCGCAGAATTTGCTCTCTGATACGGGCTTCCCGTATAGACACGACGACACTTGGGCTCGTGTCAGGGTCCTAGGCACAAAGCCCTATGTGGGGCAAACTTAGGTACACGAGCACGTGTCCTGAATTGCCTTATGTCGTGTGCACGAGGACACGGCACGCGTGCACAAGCCTGTGCACGAATTGTGCACCACAGGTTTCCTGTCTGTGTTTTGATGCACTTGGACACTTCGTGTCCACTCTAGTGGACACGGATGTCATCCCCTAGACACATGACACATGGTTAACACACTTATATACCTGTTTGTAAATTTGAATGGTTAAAATTGGGTTTTCGAAATAGGAATTTTATCTATCAGTGTTTTCTATTTCAGTTGGGTTTTATATGAAACTGTCAGTTAATATATGAACCCATTTCCCTGATTTTGAATGCTAAATTAGTTTTAGAATTTAGGATGTATATGTATAGTTGTTTGTTAAGTTCATTTGAGATTCACTGATTAAATGGTTAACTGAGATTCCTGAGAATTTTTGAAATGTAAAATGTTGATTCATAGTCTTTTATGTTCAGTTGGGTTATTAAACTGACACATGATTCATTGCCTATGTTAAAACTAAGATTTCATATGTGAAATGTTGATTCACTGTTGAATGTAATAAGCTGAGGTCTTCTATTGTTTAATGTTAACTTAGTTCTTAACAGTCATGAACCTATAACCTGAGAATTCAAAGGGTTGATGGTGAAATCCTGAGATTTCAGTTATGAGAATTTAGGAAATGTAAATGTTGATTCACTGTAAAGTTAAAACTGTGATTTTCTAATATTTCATGTGAACTGAAATTTGGTTTTGATTCACTGATTAATTGTTTACTGAGATTAAGTTTAATTGTAAACCTGAGATTGAAATCATGTGGAAGACTGAAATGGAAACTGAGATTTCATATGTGAATGGGGTTTTGATTTCTAATATTGAATGTAGTTAACTGAGATGGCAATTGTAAAAACTGAGATTTAAGGGTTATTTGAAAAACTGAATTGCATATGTTGTTTTTGAGATTTTACTGCTAGTGTAAAACCTGAGATTCAGTGAAGAAATCCTGAGATTCACTGTTAAAGTTAAAACTTAGATTCATTGATTAAATGTGTAAACCTGAAATAAAACCTGAGATTAAAACATAAAAACTGAGCTTAATAGTTTTCTTTTTTGAATGTTACATATTTGCCTTGATTCGATTTTGACTTGGTTGAATGCTCAGATCCCTTACCCTTACCTCAGTTCCCATGTTGATGTTGCACTGTTTTGAATAAACTGGAACTGTGGGTTACACAAAAACCTGAGACACCCTCTACAAAAATTTGAGTAACCTACAAGCCACTGATACCATATATGTACACACACATGTACTCTAAGGATACACACACACATGAGCAACTGTCACTCACACACAACTTTAAACTGCTACCCACTGTCACTAGTACCTATTAATGTTAACTGTCACTTGACACTTGTTTACAGTGCACATATACTGTCACTTGTTCCTGAGATCTGAGAACACACATTGACACTGATTTTTCCTGAGACTAACAGTCATATTGACACACACCCTCACCAATCTACACACACATATCACATATACATACACACAAATCTGAAAATGGATAAACTGTATACATTACACACTGTTTGAAAACTGAGAGACCTGAGTACAGTCCAATTATCCCACACTAATTCCTGAGATTGCAATATCATACACACACTTTACTCTATACTCTAATCTAATTTCCTATGACACTTCAATTACTATTTTATTTTACCTGTACACTGACATTGAACACATTCCCTGTACAGCACACCTTCTTTCTCTGTGCACAGACCCCCCTTGACACCTTTCACACTATCCATACCCCATGTACATGTGACACTCAATACACACCCTATATATATATATATATACATGTATATAGGCATTAGCCTTTCACACTATTCACACCATGCTAGCATAGTTACATTTTTCCTACTGCCTTGTATATAGGCATTAGCCCATATGTGTATGCTTACCTATTGTATATATATGTAATGTATAGATAATGCAATAATGGATGGAATATATGCATACATGTGTGTACATTGCTTGTATGCTAGACTCTTAGCCTATGAGATTCTATATATAGTGTATGTATGTATACTAGTATGTGTGATGCTTGGTTTGGCTTTGTAATTGTGTGTGAGTGCTAGCCTAGGCTTGGTTATAAGGCCTAGTGAGACTTGTTAGACTTGTTGGGCTAGGACTTGACTTAGTTTGACTGTATAGTTGACTAGAGTTGACCAAGGGTTGACTTTAGCCTAGATTGACCCTAGACAGCATGCAGATGCACTGTAGACTACATTTATCATCCCCTGTATACATCTTGACTTGTGATGCTCTAAATAGGAGTCAGATACCTCATCTCGGGCAGTATATTCTCACAGACATCCAGATATCAGGCGAGTACATTCTTTGACCGTTTTATACTTGCTAGAACTTATATTCCTGCTCTAGATTTACTTTACTTGTATGCTGTCACGTTGGTAACACAGATTGGTACTCTATGGATCTTTTCATGAGATGTTATCTCCCTCAGGAGCATCAGGTACTTCATGTCTTGTGCGTTTTACTTACATCATGTATCGTCATGCTTCACTATTTATGCTCACTCTGGAGTTTCATGTACTTTCATGTTCGCAGAGCCCCCATAAATCAATTTCACGTGTGCTCTCATCTATGAGGCAGTGAAATCTTGAATCTTAACATAACATGTCTGGATCCTTGTGTATTGATTGGGGCTGGGGGAGTAGAAATAGCATGTGAATAATTCCAAGTAGTATAATCATGAATCACCTCTCTTAAATCACCTCCACCTGTTCACATGTCTAGCTTGTACTCTGATTTACTAGTCACTGATAGTTCTCTACTTATAGTAGATATTTACATTACAGCTGTCTCTTTTACTTCCTGTACATTCCTTCAGTTATTCATATATCGTACTCTATTGCATGTTTATTTTCATCTGACATGATATGAACTGCATGAGATGTATTGTGCTCGCTCCTGTCCTGACTGGACCTGTTGATATATTACAGAGGATGAGGATGAGGCTTACTGTACTACCTATTATGGAGCAGCCCTAGACGACACTTGCGAGTTGGACTCTCAGGAGGACCCAGCTCTAGCTGATGTTATCACCCCTACTGCCTAGACTGGTTTAGTTAGGCTTTATCTTACTTATGTTGTCATTTGGGATTGAGTTGTATTATGTTTTGTTATTGTGTCGTTTAGACACTTATACTTATTTTCCTTCCTGTTTGTACTTCCTTTGAGATTTTCATATTTATGATATCGTGCTATTTCTACCTTAGATGTGATTAAGACTGTATTCTGTAATGCCCCAGTCCCAAAATACGTAGGACTAGGAACGTAGACATGCCAGCTGTATTTATACGAAGTACACTCCAATATATGGAAACCTCGTATGAATACATAAGCTGTAAATGCAGTAGAACCATAACTAATCTCATCCACGCAAAATAAATGAATAAAAGACATCATATAAAGATAATGAATTGTCTTGATACAATATATTGGGCGGAGACAAATCCACTACCAACAAGTAAAGAAAAATACATGAGAAAATAAATAATTTTGGCGAACGAAGCGAAGACGATCCAAGCGCAATCATCCTCGAAGAAATGGCGATGATCACGGCTAGAGCTAGAACACCTGCGAAAAATAATAGCACAGACCTGGAGAGATAACCAGGTCCTCAGAGGGACGTAACAAGACACATAATATCATGCCATATAAAGTGAATAAATATTGCTCAAATAAATAAGTAAATCGAATTATAACATGTTCCAATACGTACCTACTGAACGAGCGTACCATCCCCCTAACCAAACAAGGACAGAAGATGGTAAACTAATTCACGGTAACGTATCTTTCCATGCTATGAATCCAATATGGTATCCGGACCCCAACGAGGTTCAATACCTTCTCATCGAAGTAGTAAGTCACACCTACAACCAAACAAGGACAATATGTGACAAACTAATTTGTGACAAGTTATTGTTCCAAACCACGGTCAGATACAAGTACCCAAACCAAAAGTACTCGTACCTAACGGATAAAGGTAGCCTAACCATTCTAAGTGAATGTAGTTAAGAACAATTCAAGGTCGCATGACTACCCGGTCAAGTCAAGAAAATACCAATGCAGTACCTCAGTAGCGAGTCACAACACCATATACTATTCCTCAGTACCGAGCGAGTCTATAGCATATAGTCTACCTATCGTTCCTCAGTAGCGAGCGAGTCTACGATAGATAGGGTGGTAGTCAACTTCCAATCATGTTCTTTCCGCCCAATGCTAACTCTATAACCGCTAAGTCAAACTAGCATGCAACCTCTATTAGCGGTTATTCCTATCGCACGACTTGTACGTACTGGTGGCCAGCCAATCACGCACTTCCGTATTCTATATGCGACACATAACTTCGTGGTACAACGTGTCAAGGCCATGAGTGCAACACACAAAGGTGGTCCCTTAAATCTAGGTTTAATGTGTAAGAAAATAATACATAGCAAGAAACTGAACAGTAAATTCTAACAGGTTATGCCTTGTATCACAGTTTATTTTGCATAAAGAAAATAATGAACATGCATGAAATATGAGCTAAAATAATTAAACAGCAAATGGCAAGGTGTCTTGCCTGGTAGTACGCCTGGTGTGCTGCGATAATCACGGTGGCACGAACTGCGACTTCGGTACAACAACTGTACAAGGTGACCTCTAATGGTGGCACGGACAGTTCCATCGGGTCCAAGACGGTCAAATTGGTTAGGGTAGACATAAGGGAGTACATGATTGGTAATAGAATAGGAATAATGGGCTTAGTCACTGACACGATGATAATCGAAAAAAATGGGTAAATAATATATATACTATTTTGGAAGATATTTATAATACTAGATTTTATTACCCAAAATATTTAGATAAATACATACTTGAAAAATAAAAGAATAACAGAATCAAAAGTATTTTAGGCTAAAACCCCGAGTTTATAAAAATATGACTTTAGGTAGGAAACTATATTTTATTAGTTAAAATACTTTTGGTAATTACTTGCAAAAAATAAAATCCTTTTAAGAAAAAACCTAATTTTGTCTAATATAGTTTAGACTCTAAAGCTCATGTTTTAAAATAACAATAATAATACAATAATAGAACTTTCAAGGCCTAGTTGAAAATAAATGTAGGGACCAAGACCCAATCCCAATACTTTGTCTCACAAGTAAAATTTGAAAATATTAACTATAATTGTATAACAATAATATTATGATAGTACTTGTGATAATATTAATAAAAATAATTATATACATATACTAAGATGATCAGTTTTAGTAATAATAATAAATAATAATAAAAAATCTATAATAATAACTATAATAATAATAATAATAATAATAATTTGATCAATTAAAAGAAAACTCAAAAGCAAAGTAAATGAAAATAAAAATAACAATAAAAAAATAAAGCTT
This sequence comes from Iris pallida, assembly GCA_029216955.1. NCBI lineage: Eukaryota > Viridiplantae > Streptophyta > Magnoliopsida > Asparagales > Iridaceae > Iris > Iris pallida. Next base: position 226,396 of record JANAVB010033661.1, read on the forward strand.
ATGTAGCTATGCTGCTGTACTCGGTATACTTTAGACACAGAGAGGAGAGAGAGAGGAAAACTTTTCAACAGAAAAAAAATGAATCGTGAGGGAGAGACGGAGAGAGCTCGGGACGTACGACGATTCGAGATCGGCGGTGGCGCGGTCAGGGTGTCGTCGGCGGTCATCTCCTGCGAAGGGGAGGGAGCGCGGATGGCTGTGCGGCCGCGGCGCCGAGAGGCGGGTCGACTGGCGCGGCGCACGACAAGGCGGTCGGCGGCTGAGCACCAGTCCACGGCGGTGGCCCGGTGCTGGGATGCGGAGGCGAGGGCACAAAGTTCGGGGGTTGCTGGCTGACCGGAGAGGGCGACGCGGCCGAGGAGGAAGGGGGCGGTCTCAGAAGAGGGGTTGGTCACCATTGCTGGAGAGGCGGAGGAAGTCGACCGGTAGCGGGCTACGTACGGACACGACGATGGCTGGCTAGGGCTAGTCCGGCGGAGAGATCAGGAGGCGGCGACTTCGGCAGAGGTGGGTGAAGGACGGGGGTTCAGGTGAGGGTGTCTTCAATTTTTAGGGTTTTCTTTAATTTGGTATTTGTTTGGGGCTCGCGGCCGGTCGCGGTGGCGATCGGTCGCGGTGGCGGTAGTGACGCAAATTTTTGGGCCGGCCGGTGGTTTTGCGGCCAGGATGGTGGCCGCGGTGGTGTGGGATGGAGATGGGGGTCTTGGGTGGTTTGGAGCGGTGGTCCGCTTGGTGGCTGGCTCCGGCAACAGTTGGCCGGAGTCGGCAGAGTGGTGTTACGTCCTGGTGGTTCGATGGTGGCTTTGTCTGTCTATTACTCTAGGCTGTGGTAGCGATGATGAGGGCGGTGGTCGGAAGAGGCCGGGACTGCAGGTGGCGAGGGTGCTGGGATCGGGTGGCTGGATGCTGCCGGGGCTGTGCCGAGCAGTGGCAGTGGGGAAGACACGAGCGGGGATGGGGTTTAGAGTAGGGTTAGGTTTAGGGATTTGGTGTCGGGGTGTGTCCGACACGGGAACATAAATGTATATGTAAATTGGAATAAGATTATGGGCTGAGGGTAAGACAGACACGTTGTACGCTTATTTGTGGAGAAAAAAAATGTTGTGGATGAATAATGAATTGGAGGCGTACCTGCCTATTTATAGGATGTGGGAATTTCCAACTAGATATGGATTAGGATTTAAAACCCAATTTAGATAATTCCTAATTTAATTTAAAATCAATCCAAATCTAAATACCAATCTAATTTAAATCAAATTAAATTCTTTAGTTTAAAAATCAAATGGAATAAATCAAATTACAAATATTTAACTATTTAAATAATTCCATAAATTCAAATCAAGATTTAAATTGGTACAATAATTTCAAAATATGTTTTCTAAAATGCTATAATAATAATTTCGAAAATACACTAATATTTTAAAAATAAATTAATAAATAGTTACGAAATATGTATGTATGCAAAAATAATATTTACAATATATACCTTTCTAATATACCATTTTATAAAAAGGCTTTTCGTAAATAACTCTTATATTTAGAAATAATTATTATATATATTATCTTGGAACTATAAAAATAGGAAAAAATGTTTTTCTAAAAATATGTAAGCTCGCACATATTCGTACTCGACGAGCAATTTCGAAAAATAAAAGTTCGTGCGACTACGCGACGTATAATACAAAATTTTTAAATCAGTACTAAATTTAATAAATAAATAAAAAAATAGTAGAAATTTAGGGGTTTTACAATTCTGTATTGTCACCTCCACTCGGAGTGTATATACTGTACAGTTACCTTATATTGTTAGATGTTGACCTAGGACAGCGTTCTACCGCCGACACTGCGGCGTAGGCTAGACGTACCCACTTCTCGTGTCCTTACTCTAGGGTGCGGGTCGTAAGACGTTTTTAGTGGTGGCCCATGCAGGTTGAGTTTATGTAGTGGTATTCGAACTAGAATATCACTACAGACTGCAGTAGGATTAAGATATATTTTTTGAAGGTACTTAATCACAGTTAGAATTCCTTGAGAGATTCCTGGGATGACCCTTGAGAATCTTATTTGAACTTCAAAATTAAAATCCTTTTCTCTTGTTTTGATTCACCCTTACTCCTTGATATTGAAATTGATTTTGATGAATCATTGTTGATTTTGATTTTTTTTATCGAGATGAATTTTATGACCCGAGTTACGGTATCTTTTGATAACATATGTTGACGAAAATAACAAGAATGGTAAAACGTCTACTTGGTTATGGAGCCTAGAGTTTATCGCAGTTATATTAGCTGGCGAGGCAAGAACGTAGGGGCCTGACTTCGAATGTATATATCTTGATCAAGAGATTTGGAATTTCTCGCAGCTATATTAGTCGACATAGCGAGGATTCTAGATGACATGATCATAGAGATGCATACCCCAGTTATGGACTCTACCGTTCATCGCAGCCTTGCTTACTAGCGTGGCGAGGATTCTGAGTATCATGATTTTGGACAGACGTATGTGATTATCAGATTATATCTTGAAGGTTTTAAAGTATCAGCTCTTTCATTTCACTTTTGTAAAAAAAAATTTAATTATTTTCCATCATCAAATAACTTAGGAGTAGGGATAACTTTAGTTAACTAGTCTAATTCTTTGTAGAAATTCATTAGTTATAACCCTTTCTTAGTATGATGATTTGACGACTTATGATTAGGCCTTTATCTTAGGGATGATAGTATAGCCTGGCTTTAGAGTAGTGACCCTTGTAGCTGGTTCTCCGTTGTTTATATTTACCAGTTTTTATATGGAATGATAGACTGCCTTACAGCCTTGATGATTGATTTACCTTTTTTCAGTATGGCACCCATGACCCGAGCCCATCGTCTGAGAGCCACTGCAGCTCCGGATATGACTAGGAGCGTGCTCCCACCTCCTATTGCTCAGGAGGTAGTGACCCCTCAGGCTGACCCAAGGATAGTGGCACCTCCCGCCATCGAGGAGGTGTTAGCATCCTCACCAGAGAGTTTCTCTCTACCACCTGTTATTCAGGAGAGAGCTGCAGACTCATCTGAGACCGAGAGTCCTTTTCCGCCTCCTTCTCTACCTCCAGGAGCGGTACCCCATACCATACCCTCGGCATGTTTGTTTTCTGACGGAGCTCAGATATCCAGACTTATCCGGATGTGTTGGAGGCACAGAGAGTTCAGGCTGAGATCCTGAGGGAGCAGGGCCACGGGATCCAACTGCTGTGGGATTTGGTACATTCAGGAGGGGAGCCTAGTTCTAAGAGGACGAGGAGCAGTGTATACCCAGAGCCCCATGAGCACCCAGACTATCAGCCTAGACCAGCCTATCCAGTCCAGACTCCTGTCCAGCAGAGGCCATTTGAGAGAGTACCTACCTATACTTTCTGTAAGAAGCGTGGACATTTATGGGCCTACTGTAGGAAGAGAAGAGGGGTGTGCCCGTTATGTGGGTCAGCTGCACACATGCTGCGAGACTGTCATGCTGTACTTATCCCAACCAAGGCTGCGCCTTCGGGAGGGAGTTCCAGCCACCAAACCTAGTTGGAGGTGAGTCCTTGACCTATACCTTAGCCAGTCTTTGATAATTGATGCACCCTACCATATTGTTGTATATTTTTTTTGATACCTTATGATTGCTTTTGATCTAGTATGACTAGAATGGCTAGATGAGACCTTAGACTGATACCACTTACCATAATCCTATATGTTATCTTTCCAATTGCATGATTTAGATAAGTTTTCTATTGACCTTGATTGTTGGGGTTTGACCTAGAAGGGGTACGATCATCTTAATTTCGAGGACGAAATTCTTCTAAGTAGGGTAGAATTGTAACACCCAGTTTTCTAAAATAAGGGTAATTTTGAAATTTTATAATTATAATTATTCAATAATGATATTGAAACCATGTTATGATTTTTGGTGATTTTTAATTAATCTAAAACTATTTAAAATATTGAAATGTGATTTTGATGGTTAACTAGTGTAACCCTAAAATTGCTAAGCCTAGAGACTAACCATGACCATGGGAGCCTAGTCATGTGATTATAATGTCATATTACTACTTTTTAGCCTATGGGTATTTTGGTCATTTTGACAATTTTGTGAAATTGTAATTTGCATTAATTAAATATGTACTAATTGTTAGGTTGAGACTTGACCTAGAAACTTAGCCTAATCTAGAATAGCCTTGGGCTTAGTGTATTGATTAGGGTAACCTAGTAATGACAAGGTAATAATATCTAGATATTCTAGGTAAGATATTACTCTTAGGATATTTGTGGAAAAGTTAGCCTATGACTAGTTGAACCAATAGGAGAGCTTGGAATTGGGTGGACAACTCTTAGCCACTCATCAAGACCTAAAACCTAACCCTAATTAATCTATGGCAACCATCAAACACCCCCTCCCCTTCCCATAAAGTCTCATTAACAAGGACCCTTGCCTCTTTTTATACTTGCTTAGAACCCTAGAAATTCCTCTCCAAATTCCTTCCCCTAATATCCAAATCAAGCCCAAATTGGCCCTAATCAATTGCATCATAACCCTCTACCATAGTGGGAGCTAGTAGGGACTTGCTAGCTAGGATTGGAATTGCTTTGATCGATTGAAATTCAAAGGAGAACCCTCAACCTCACATTTCTCATTGAGAATCATTCTCAATAGGTAAATCCCATGAAAACCTTGTAAAATTGTGTTTTATTTTCATAGATGCATGCATATAGGTATACCCTAGCAGTAGGGATAGTTTGGTGCTAGGTAGTGTCCATTTCGTGTCCGTATCGGACACATATCAGTGAATTTAACAACGTGTTCGATGAAATGTTTGTGAGAATTAAATGGTGTTAATTTCAGAATCTACTTAAATGGAAAATTAGCTTTTAATTGTAGATCACAAATCTACTTGACTGAGTCGAGATTAGTGTGCATTTCGTGTCCAAAACGGACACGCACCGCGCGCACGCTGACACCGCTCATCGTCCTGCTACCAGATATGTATAATGGACACGACACGCCACGTGGAGGCCTGCCACTTGGCAGGGACCAAGGGACAGTGTCTGACAACACCCCCCTTGAGTCTCGTATCATCTTGTGTCGTGTCGGGGGATAAATCCTACGCGCACGGGTTTTGTTCACAGACTGTGTGCGCAGAATTTGCTCTCTGATACGGGCTTCCCGTAAGGACACGGCGACACTTGGGCTCGTGTCAGGGTCCTAGGCACGAAGCCCTATGTGGGGCGAACTTAGGTACACGAGCACGTGTCCTGAATTGCCTCGTGTCGTGTGCACGAGGACACGGCACGCGTGTACGAGCCTGTGCATGAATTGTGCACCACAGGTTTCCTGTCTGTGTTTTGATGCACTTGGACACTTCGTGTCCACTCTAGTGGACACGGATGTCATCCCCTAGACACATGACACATGGTTAACACACTTATATACCTGTTTGTAAATTTGAATGGTTAAAATTGGGTTTTCGAAATAGAAATTTTATGTATCAGTGTTTTCCATTTTAGTTGGGTTTTATGAAACTGTCAGTTAATATATGAACCATTTCCCTGATTTTGAATGCTAAATTAGTTTTAGAATTTAGGTTGTATATGTATAGTTGTTTGTTATGTTCATTTGAGATTCACTGATTAAATGGTTAATTGAGATTCCTGAGAATTTTCGAAATGTGAAATGTTGATTCATAGTCTTTTATGTTCAGTTGGGTTATTAAACTGACACATGATTCATTGCCTATGTTAAAACTAAGATTTCATATGTGAAATGTTGATTCACTGTTGAATGTAATAAGCTGAGGTCTTCTAATGTTTAATGTTAACTTAGTTCTTAACAACCATGAACCTATAACCTGAGAATTCAAAGGGTTGATGGTGAAATCCTGAGATTTCAGTTATGAGAATTTAGGAAATGTAAATGTTGATTCACTGTAAAGTTAAAACTGAGATTTTCTAATGTTTCATGTGAACTAAAATTTGGTTTTGATTCACTGATTAGTTGTTTACTGAGATTAAGTTGAAATCATGTGGAAGACTGAAATGGAAACTGAGATTTCATATGTGAATGGGGTTTTGATTTCTAATATTGAATGTAGTTAACTGAGATAGCAATTGTAAAAACTGAGATTTAAGGGTTATTTGAAAAACTGAATTGCATATGTTGTTTCTGAGATTTCACTGCTAGTGTAAAACCTGAGATTCAGTGAAGAAATCCTGAGATTCACTGTTAAAGTTGAAACTTAGATTCATTGATTAAATGTGTAAACCTGAAATAAAACCTGAGATTAAAACATAAAAACTGAGCTTAATAGTTTTCTTTTTTGAATGTTACACGTTTGCCTTGATTCGATTTTGACTTGGTTGAATGCTCAGATCCCTTACCCTTACCTATCAGTTTCCATGTTGATGTTGCACTGTTTTGAATAAACTGGAACTGTGGGTTACACAAAAACCTGAGACACCCTCTACAAAAATCTGAGTAACCTACAAGCCACTGATACCATATATGTACACACACATGTACTCTAAGGACACACACAAACATGAGCAACTGTCACTCACACACAACTTTAAACTGCTACCCACTGTCACTAGAACCTATTAATGTTAACCGTCACTTGACACTTGTTTACAGTGCACATACACTGTCACTTGTTCCTGAGATCTGAGAACACACATTGACACTGATTTTTCCTAAGACTAACTGTAAAACCCTGACTTTAACAAATGAATAAAAAAATAAAACCAATTCCCCCACACACCCGGTCAAACCCCCCTACTCTCCCCCACGTTCCCATAATTACTCCCCTCACATCACTCTCCACCACACCATCTATTCTCCCCACCTCTCCTTATATTCCTCTTCACCTTTTCACTCATCCTCACCAGCACTTGCCCTCTCCACAACACACACAAACACCAGCAGCGCACCAGCACATGTTCCCCTCCAATCTGAGCCCACCTCAAGGACCACCGCTGCCGCCTCCCGGACCACCGTCGCCACCTCCCGGACCACTGCCGCCACCTCCCGGACCACCGCTGCCGCTTCCCCGTCGGCCCGTGCCCTTGCGTCAGCAGCCGTACGTTCCGTCTCCCGCGTGTCCGTGCGTTCCCACGCCGTACGCGCACTTCCACGTACGTACGCTCCTCCCGTACGTTTGAGTCCGAGGTCTCCCCTCAGTACTCTGTCATCAACTAACCAGTAAGCCCCTTTCGACCTTCTGTTTAATTCACAGAATGAAAAACCAATTCATGTCCGACCGGAATTGACAGAATAAAGCTCTGTCAATTCCAGGTTAGTTAGCTCATATTTTGGATTATGTGTTTTTGTATTAGATTTCATTGGTCAATATGAAATGTCAGTTTAGTGTTGCTAAGAATAATATACGTCGGCCTAAATCACTAGATGTAATATATGTCGCGTTATATTGTTTATATATTAAAATAGTAAATTATTAGTTTATTTATTAATTTTAAAATGGTTTACTAAACTTTTAATTACGATTAATGTAGGATTAACGTTATTTAGATTTAGTGTGTTATTAATATCATTACCGTTAATTTACGTAACAATGTACTAAATTAGTTTCAAAATGATTTTATATCAAAAGTCTATTTATTAATATAGGAATAGTGATTTTAAGCCAAAAGTCCAGTTATTTATTTATTTTGGAAAATTATTATTATCATACGAAAATGATTTTTACCATCAAAAATGATTTCTAGGTAATAAACGCTTTTCCGTAGAAATCTTTAGGTTATTCAGATAATTTAAATAATTTTCTCACTAATTATTAATATAAATTATTCTCATATTTTCACTATTAAAATGGTTGTTCTTATTAAATAAAAATTTTTGCTAAAACATTTCGTTGAGTATGTAAACAAAATACTATTTAATATTTTTGAGTATTTTATAGGTAATTCTAATTATAAGTATTAGTTACGAAAAATCATTTATTGTCTACTAATAAACCTAAGGGTAATATTTCTCGTATTTTACTAAAATAAACGCTTTATTAGAAAAATCTTTTATATATATATATATTATATGCGACTTATGGCATTAAATGATTATAGCCTTACTCCTCCGGAATACTTTCTTATAATTAAACAAACGTTTGATTATTACAAACATTAGCGGTTAGTTAAAACCCTTGAATGACTTCTAAAACAGAGTATCGATTAATGTAGGTTCAGATACTCGGACTTTAACCCGAACACCTTTCAGTCGTCACCTACAGCATCGGAGACACCAAGGCAAGTGCATACTCATCTAAACTCGTAGTTTAATTTAATAATTAATTTTATTGCACGATAGAGTACTGTATCGACACCTGACTCACGGGATCCCTCTCGGATCATACCGACTGTTTTACTGAATCATTGACTTGACTGCTTACTGAATCATTGATTCGGGGATTGGGGGAGTAGCGTTAACACCTGTGGTCAAAGCCCTCTTACTGAATCACTGTGGATAGCGGAAGCCCAACCCACTTGGGCCGAAGCCGGACCGTATTCAATAGAACACTTACTGCCTCCAACCCTAGGCGGCCACAGGTTGTTCCGCGCTCTAAACACTATTGTAGCTAGATTGCATCATTTCACTTTTCAGAGTTTTACTGCATAACTATTTTTTATTATTATTTAGAAAATCATATTTCCATAATAAACTGCTTCTTGTCTTGTCTTTTAATTATTGAATAATTATTGAATAAAATGCTGGAATGGATTTGTGTGTCTTGCTCCCTCCTGACTGGAGACAACATTTTTAGGTGACTGCGACGATGATGAGATGGCTTACACTTCCTATTATGGGCCTGACTTGGGTTCTGAGGACTTAGATGAACCAGGGCAGAGGAACCAGGAGTCTTAGTTGCACCTTTTCTGATTAGTTCACTTTTCCTAAAGTTGTAATAAATAAACCTTGGTGATGTTGAATACTTTTGCTTTGTCTTCAGTTTCATTTCGACGTTAGTTGTACTTCAGAATGTTTAATAAAATGTTTTATTTGAAGTTTAGCCATCTGTACTGCTTGTGTTCACTGCTTGATACAGCTTACTGCCGCCGTCTCACAACGGTGCAGGCTGGGCATGATCCGACTGGACCCATTATATTGGGATCGGGTCGTGACATGTTTTTAGTGGTGGCCCATGTAGGTCAGTTCTGTAAATTGGTCTGGTCAACTTGGTCTAGACCAACATGCAGTTCTGTAACTTGACCTAGGTTAGATGAGACTTTAGGAAAACAGACTATAGAAACAACCAGAACACTTATATGATTATCACCCTGTTACATCATAGGGCCGAAATTACATATAGTAATATCTATTTTTGCTTACTTATAGAATTATTAGGCTCCTTTGCTTATGTGTGTACCCAAACCTTTCAGAAGATGGCAAAAGGAAAGACGACTCGCTCAGGGCCTGCGGACTAAGAGGTCTCTTCCTCTGGGAACACACCTACCCAGGCTCAGTCAGACCCCTCTCCAGTACAGCCCAGTACCCGTCTTCGTACTATACGGACTCCCCGTGCTGCATATACCTCCACCGTGCATGCAGCTGCACCAATTCCTCCGAGACCTACGCTCTCGATTACTGACGCGAATCCTCCAGCTGCACCACCAGTGCCAGTGGACCCCGTCGAGCTCGTAGGCCTACTACGATGAGTACTTGAGGCTCAGAGGGCTCAAGCAGAAGTGGATCGCGAGCGGACCGCGATCATGAGGGAGGGCATGGAGAATGCCCATAATGTCGCTATGGCAGCACTCGACTCATCCCAGAGGGAACCAGGGCCTGTCAAGGTAAGATAGTGGAATTGATAATCTTTTATATTTCGTTGGAGAAATATAATTCTGATTGACAGTCAATTATCCAGGAGAAATTTGGGGATATCGAAAGTTTCAAGAAGATGGATCCGCGGCCTTTCAAGGGAACTGAAGGCCTTGTATACGCGAACGAATGGCTGGATGACATGGAGCGCAACCTCAGCGTTGCTCGAATCCCAGCCGACCTTATGGTAGAGGCTGTAGCTCCATAGCTTCGTGATCTGGCCAGTATATGGTACCGAAACGAGCCCAGATTCCAGACTGGAGGAACCTCTTGGCGTTCTTTCAAGAGGCAGTTTAAGAGAAAGTTCTTCCCAGAAGCCGCCCTACAAGCTATGGGGAGGCAGTTCCATGACCTGAAGCAAGGGGATCGTACCATTGAGGAGTACGCAGCCGAGTTCAACCGGCTCGGCAGATTTGTACCTCGCCTGGTAGCAGATCCGGTGGAGCGTGCCCAGAAGTTCTGGCACGGATTACGAGAGGAGATCCGTACTCTAGTTGCCGCCAATGGAGCTAAGACCTATGACAAGATGCTAAAGGTGGCCCAAGATGTGGAGGCCAGTTCGTCGACTCAAACCAAGAGGGAGCACCCAAGATCCAGCAGCAATCATCAGGGCAACTTCAAGAGGCCCAACAACAACAACAACAAACCCGCTCATCATCAGCAGCCAACAGCACCCAATAAGGTGCCCCAGTACCAGCAACAGAAGACAATCATCTGCGCCTATTGCTAGAGGCCTGGTCACACCGCAGACATTTGCCGAAAGAAGCTGGGATACTGTCTTGCTTGTGGGTCTGCCACCCACCAAGTAAAGGACTGTCCAACCTCATTCACCAGGACTGGAGCCGGACCGCAGAGAGGTCCATTATCCACCCAGCAGCAGCGCTACAACTAGCAGAGGGCCGGGCAAGCATTTGCCTTGGCCGTTGAGGAGCCGAAAGCTGAGCCGAAAACTAAAGGAGATGTCATCGCAGGTTCTATTTTATTACACTCGCACCCAGCTTTATGCCTATTTGATTCTGGAGCTTCGCATTGTTTTATATCTTCGGAATTTATTACTGCATACCATATAGATGTAGGGTAGAGTAAGATGATTTGTAGAGTTATGTCCGGAGGGGGACCGATCCCTATCATAGAGACTTGTACCTGCCCCATCACCATTTTCGGTCATACCTTTCTAGCACCCTTACTGGTTATGCCTCTCCCTAATTACGATGTAGTCTTGGGAATGGATTGGCTGAGCAAGCAACACGTCCTGATAGACTGTCATCGGGGTTGTGTTATCTTTAGTCCACCTGTAGGACCTGAATTTGACGTAGCTCGAGCACCAGATAGTTTGGAGTGTGTCTCCTACACATCCATCACAGAAGATTCTAGATCCCTTCATCCCCTGATAGCGGAATTCTTAGATGTCTTTCCCGACAACTTACCTGGATTACCTCCTGATCGAGATGTGGAGTTCACTATCGATCTTGTACCTGGCTCACCTCCTATTTCACAGAGAAGCTACAGAGTCAATCCCAAGGAGGCTAAGGAGATGAAGGACCAGATAGACGAGCTGAAGGCCCAAGGATTTATCTGAGATAGAGCTTCGCCCTGGGGATCACCAGTTTTGTTCGTGCCTAAGAAGGATAGAACCGTGCGGATGTGCATAGATTATCGGGCATTGAACAACATCACGATCAAGAACAAGTACCCTCTGCCCAGGATCGCTGACCTTTTCGATCAGCTGAGCGGAGCGAAGGTTTTCTCGAAGATCGACCTCAGGTCAGGATATCACCAGGTCAAGGTTCGAGAAACAGATATTCCGAAGACGGAATTCAACACCAAGTATGGATAATATGAATTCTTGGTCATGCCCTTCGGTCTTACTAATGCCCCAGCTATGTTCATGAATCTCATGAACAAGGTCTTCCATGAGTACTTGGATCAGTTTGTTGTCGTCTTCATTGATGACATTCTGATTTACTCAAAGACCCAAGAAGAGCATGAGAAGCACCTGCAGATTGTCTTGGAGACTCTGAGGAAGGAGAAGCTATATGGTAAGCTTTCCAAGTGTGAATTCTTCTTAGATAAAGTAGATTTTTTTGAACATGTTTTTACAGGAAAAGGGGTATCTGTGGACCCCAAGAAGATAGCAGCAGTGGAATCTTGGACAACCCCCAACTCAGTTGCAGAGATCAGAAGCTTCTTGGGCTTAGCAGGATATTACAGAAAGTTTGTGAAGGACTTCGCAAGGATTGCGGAGCCAATGACGAAGCTAACCAGGAAGAATGAAGAGTTTGTCTGGACTGAAGCATGCCGGGCGTCATTCGAGGAACTAAAGAGAAGGTTGACAACTGCAGCTATCTTGACGCTACCATCTGGATCAGGTGGATTCTCTATATACAGTGATGCTTCGGGCAAACGATTGGGCTGTGTGCTACAGCAACATAGAAAGGTAATTGCCTTTACTTCCCGACAATTATGCAATCATGAGAAGAACTACCCGACGTATGACTTGGAGCTAGCAGCAGTTATCTTCGCCCTGAAATTATGGAAGCATTATCTCTATGGCGAGAAGGTAGACATATACACAGAACAAAAGAGTCTCAAAAATGTCTTCACTCAGAAGGAGCTCAACATGCGCCAGAGGCGATGGCTGGAGCTGATGAAAGATTTTGACATCAATCTACAGTACCACCCGAGTAAGGCTAATGTGGTCGCTGATGCACTTAGCAGGTACCCTATGGCTATGTTCTTGACAAAGAACTGTCACTTGTTGGAAGACATGGAGAAGCTCGGTTTGGAGATCGTGCTACCAGAGGAAATCATGCTGAAGCTTGGGAAAGAAGCAGTTGTACCAGGCGTGGACTCGCCTATGATGCAGCTTCAAGTACAGTCCAGTCTGATCAGCAGAGTCAAGGAGACTCAATTCCAGGATGGGATACTGTGCAAGCTAAGGGACAAAGTATTAGCTGGAACACTTGAAGGATTCTCTATAGCTGGAGATGGAGCTCTGAGGCATGGCACGAGACTTTGTGTGCCTATTGGCGAACTGAGGAATGAACTGATGAAGGAGGCACACCAGTCGCAGCATTCTATACATCTCGGAGCTAACAAGATGTACAGAGACATGAGGACTCATGTTTGGTGGCTTAGAATGAAGCGAGACATGGTAGAATTTGTCTCTAGATGTTTGATCTGCCAGCAGGTGAAGGCAGACCGCCAGAGACCAGCAGGTTTGTTACAACCTCTTTCCATTCCGGAGTGGAAATGGAAACATATTACTATGGATTTTGTGACAGGATTACCCAGATCCCAAGGAGGGAAGGATGCTATATGGGTGATAGTTGACAGACTGACCAAGTATGCCGATTTTATTCCTTTCAAGATTGGTTTATCCACGGAAAGGTTAGCAGCTCTTTACATACGAAATATTTATAGGTTGCATGGAGTCCCAGTCAGCATCGTATCTGACAGGGATACCCGGTTCACCTCGCACTACTAGAAGAGCTTGCAGGAGAGCTTGGGCACGCAACTGAAGTTTAGCACGGTGTACCACCCTCAGACAGATGGCCAGTCAGAGCGGACCATTCAGACGTTGGAGGACATGTTTAGATCGTGCGTCCTACAGTTCGGTGGATCTTGAGAAGATTACCTACACCTGGTAGAGTTCTCCTACAATAACAGCTACCAAGCCAGCATTCAGATGACACCTTTTGAGGCTTTATATGGTCGACGTTGCCGCACTCCACTAGCATGGGACGATGTTGGAGATTGAGTCTTGTTGGGGCCCGAGATGATTACAGATGCGGCCGAGAAGATGAAGATGATCAGGGAGGCACTAAGGATTGCACAGGACCGCCAGAAGCATTGGGCGGACAGCAGGCGTCGAACCTTAGAATTTGAGGCTGGAGATCAGGTATTTGTTAGAATATCACCTACCAGGGGCACAATCAGATTCGGCCAAGCTGGGAAGCTGAGTTCCCGCTACATCGGTCCATTTGAGGTATTGAGCAGAATCGGAGAGGTAGCATACAGAGTGGCTCTCCCACCTAGTCTCGAAGGCGTGCACAACGTCTTCCACGTATCGCAGCTGAGGTGTTACGTACCGGACCCGACCCACGTTGTAGATCATTCAGAGCTGGAAATTAGACCAAGCCTCACCGTACCAGAGCAGCCAGTGGAGATAGTAGATCATATGGAGAAGAGATTGAGGCGCGCGATGATTCTACTAGTCAAGATAGCATGGCATCACCACTCCCCAAGCGAGGCTACCTGGGAACGAGAGGACGAGATGAGGGAGAAGTATCCTCATCTTTTCTAGGTATGTTCTAACCTTCTCTTTTTCATTATTGGTAGAAATTTCGAGGACGAAATTTTTCTAAGGAGGGAAGGTTATAAAACCCTGAATTTAACAAATGAATAAAAAAATAAAACCAATTACCCCATACACCCGGTCAAACCCCCTACTCTCCCCCACGTTCCCATAACTACTCCCTAAATTACTTCCCTCAGATCACTCTCCACCATACCATCTCTTCTCTCCACCTCTCCTTATATTCCTCTTCACCTTTTCACTCATCCTCACCATCACTTGCCCTCTCCACAACACACATAAACACCAGCAGCACACCAGCACACGTTCCCCTCCAATCTGAGCCCACCTCCCGGACCACCACTGCCGCCTCCCGGACCACCGCCGCCACCTCCCGGACCACCGCCGCCACCTTCCGGACCACCGCTGCCGCTTCCCCGTCGGCCCGCGCCCTTGCGTCAGCATCCGCACGTTCCGTCTCCCGCGTGTCCGTGGGTTCCCACGCCGTACGCGCACTTCCACGTACGTACGCTCCTCCCGTGCATTTGAGTCCGAGGCCTCCCCTCGGTACTCCGTCGTCAACTAACCGGTAAGCCCCTTTCGACCTTCTGTTTAATTCATAGAATGAAAAACCAATTCATGTCCGACCGAAATTGACAGAATAAAGCTCTGTCAATTCCGGGATAGTTAGCTCATATTTTGGATTATGTGTTTTTGTATTAGATTTCATTGGTCAATATGAAATGTCAGTTTAGTGTTGCTAAGAATAATATACGTCGGCATAAATCACTAGATGTAATATATGTCGTGTTATATTGTTTATATATTAAAATAGTAAATTATTAGTTTATTTATTAATTTTAAAATGGTTCGCTAAACTTTTAATTACGTTTAATGTAGGATTAACGTTATTTAGATTTAGTGTGTTATTAATATCATTACCGTTAATTTACGTAACAATGTACTAAATTAGTTTCAAAATGGTTTTATATCAAAAGTCTATTTATTAATATAGGAATAGTGATTTTAAGCCAAAACTCCAGTTATTTATTTATTTTGGAAAATTATTATTATCATACGAAAATGATTTTTACCATCAAAAATGATTTCTAGGTAATAAACGCTTTTTCCGTAGAAATCTTTAGGTTATTCATATAATTTAAATAATTTTCTCACTAATTATTAATATAAATTATTCTCATATTTTCACTATTAAAATGGTTGTTCTTATTAAATAAAATTTTTTGCTAAAACATTTCGTTGAGTATGTAAACAAAATACTATTTAATATTTTTGAGTATTTTATAGGTAATTCTAATTATAAGTATTAGTTACGAAAAACCATTTATTGTCTACTAATAAACCTAAGGGTAATATTTCTCATATTTTACTAAAATAACCGCTTTATTAGAAAAATCTTTTATATATATATTATATGCGACTTATGGCATTAAATGATTATAGCCTTACTCCTCCGGAATATTTTCTTATAATTAAACAAACGTTTGATTATTACAAACATTAGCGGTTAGTTAAAACCCTTGAATGACTTCTAAAACAGAGTATCGATTAATGTAGGTTCAGATACTCGGACTTTAACCCGAACACCTTTTTGTCGTCACCTACAGCATCGGAGACACCAAGGCAAGTGCATATTCTTCTAAACTCGTGTTTTAATTTAATAATTAATTTCATTGCATGATAGAGTACTGTATCGACACCTGACTCACGGGATCCCTCTCGAATCATACCGATTGTTTTACTGAATCATTGACTCGACTGCTTACTGAATCATTGACTCGGGGATTGGGGGAGTAGCGTTAACACCTGTGGTCAAAGCCCCCTTACTGAATCACTGTGGATAGCGGAAGCCCAACCCACATGGGCCGAAGCCGGACCGTGTTCAATAGAATACTTACTGCCTCCAACCCTAGCCGACCACAGGCGGTTCCGCGCTCTAAACACTATTGTAGCTAGATTGCATCATTTCACTTTTCAGAGTTTTACTGCATAACTATTTTTTTATTATTATTTAGAAAATTATATTTCTATAATAAACTGCTTCTTGTCTTGTCTTTTAATTATTGAATAAAATGCTGGAATGGATTTGTGTGTCTTGCTCCCTCCTGACTGGAGACAACATTTTTAGGTGACTGCGACGATGATGAGATGGCTTACACTTCCTATTATGGGCCTGACTTGGGTTATGAGGACTTAGATGAACCAGTGCAGAGGAACCAGGAGTCCTAGTTGCACCTTTTCTGATTAGTTCACTTTTCCTAAAGTTGTAATAAACAAACCTTGGTGATGTTGAATACTTTTGCTTTGTCTTTATTTTCATTTCGATGTTAGTTATACTTCAGAATGTTTAATAAAATGTTTTATTTGAAGCTTAGCCATTTGTACTGCTTGTGTTCACTGCTTGATACAGCTTACTGCCGCCGTCTCACAACGGTGCAGGCTGGGTATGATTCGACTGGACCCATTATATTGGGATCGGGTCATGACACTAACAGTCATATTGACACACACCCTCACCAGTCTATACACACACTTATCACTTATACACACACACAGATCTGAAAATGGATAAACTGTATACATTACACACTGTTTGAAAACTGAGAGACCTGAGAACTGTCCAATTATCCCACACTAATTCCTGAGATTGTAATATCATACACAAACTTTACTCTATACTCTAATCTGATTTCCTATGACACTTCAATTACTATTTTATTTTGCCTGTACACTGACATTGGACACATTCCCTGTACAGCACACCTTCTTTCTCTGTGCACAGACCCCCCCTTTACACCTTTCACACTATCCATACCCCATGTACATGTGACACTCAATACACACCCTATATATATATACATGTATATAGGCATTAGCCTTTCATACTATTCACACCATGCTAGCATAGTTATATTTTTCCTACTGCCTTGTATATAGGCATTAGCCCATATGTGTATGCTTACCTATTTTATATATATATGTAATGTATAGATAATGCAATAATGGATGGAATGTATGCATACATGTGTGTACATTGCTTGTATGCTAGACTCTTAGCCTATGAGATTCTATATATAGTGTATGTATGTATACTAGTATGTGTGATGCTTGGTTTGGCTTTGTAATTGTGTGTGAGTGCTAGCCTAGGCTTGGTTAGGCCTAGTGAGACTTGTTAGACTTGTTGGGCTAGGACTTGACTTAGTTTGACTGTATAGTTGACTAGAGTTGACCAAGGGTTGACTTTAGCCTAGATTGACCCTAGACAGCATGCAGATGCACTGTAGATTACATTTATAATCCCCTGTATACATCTTGACTTGTGATGCTCTAAATAGGAGTCAGATACCTCATCTCGGGCAGTATATTCTCACAGACATCCAGATATCAGGCGAGTACATTCTCTGACCGTTTCATACTTGCTAGAACTTATATTCCTGCTCTAGATTTACTTTACTTGTATGCTGTCACGTTGGTAACACGGATTGGTACTATATGGATCTTTTCATGAGATGGTATCCCCCTCAGGAGCATCAGGTACTTCATGTCTTGTGCGTTTCACTTACATCATGTATCGTCATGCTTCACTATTCATGCTCACTCTGGAGTTTCATGTACTCTCATGTTCGCAGAGCCCCCATGAATCAATTTCACGTATGCTCTCATCTATGAGGCAGTGAAATCTTGAATCTTAACGTAACATGTCTGGATCCTTGTGTATTGATTGGAGCTGGGGGAGTAGAAATAGCATGTGAATAATTCCAAGTAGTATAATCATGAATCACCTCTCTTGAATCACCTCCACCTGTTCACATGTCTAGCTTGTACTCTGATTCACTAGCCACTGATAGTTCTCGACTTATAGTAGATATTGACATTACAGCTATCTCTTTTACTTCCTGTACATTCCTTCAGTTATTCATATATCGTACTCTATTGCATGTTTATTTTCTTCTGACATGATATGAACTACGTGAGATGTATTGTGCTCGCTCCTGTCCTGACTGGACCTGTTGATATATTACAGAGGATGAGGATGAGGCTTACTGCACTACCTATTATGGAGCAGCCCTAGACGACACTTGCAAGTTGGACTCTCAGGAGGACCCAGCTCTAGCTGATGTTATCACCCCTACTGCCTAGACTAGTTTAGTTAGGCTTTATCTTACTTATGTTGTCATTTGGGATTGAGTTGTATTATGTTTTGTTATTGTGTCGTTTAGACACTTAGACTTATTTCCTTTCCTGTTTGTACTTTCTTTGAGATTTTCATATTTATGATATCATGTTATTTCTGCCTTAGATGTGATTGAGACTGTATTCTGTATTGTCACCTCTACTCGAAGTGTATATACTGTACAGTTACCTTATATTGTTAGATGTTGTGACCTAGGACAGCGTTCTACCGCTGACACTGCGGCGTAGGCTGGACGTACCCACTTCTCGTACCCTTACTCTAAGGTGCGGGTCGTGACACTTGGGCTACAGAAGGAGCTTCTTCAAGAACTTGGTCGGGGGCAATAGTTTTGCGCACCGACGCCTTGCGAGTCCTCTTTGGGTTAGCTCGCTTCTGAGACAGGCTGGCGCTCCCTTCAGAGAGCAATTCTTCAAAGGCTTGTTGGTCGAAGCAAACCACAAGCATCTGCTATGTAGAGCCGAGCTTGGATGCGTCAGATTGCGTCACCAACTTCTCATCGAAAGAGAAGGATGTCCCCC
Source organism: Iris pallida (assembly GCA_029216955.1). NCBI lineage: Eukaryota > Viridiplantae > Streptophyta > Magnoliopsida > Asparagales > Iridaceae > Iris > Iris pallida. The sequence continues at coordinate 245,270 of JANAVB010033661.1, forward strand.
GCAGAGTCACCATCGTGTTTGCCATTAAAAATCAAAGACAGGTATTACAGAACACTGAACTTGATTGCAAACTCGCTTGTACAAAGGAAAGCCTAGAAAGAAATCCTAGGAAACAATCTAAGCACAATTGTTTAGTCTTGATTCTGGAGGGTGACGGTGGAGGCTCGGGAAAGTGCTATCAACTCTGCCTTACTCCGTGGACTATTTGATGCAGTCTCTAGCTCGTGAAGAAATTGCTTTTCCCTTGAAGGTTGCCAGCCTTTGCAGGGGTATGGCACCCTGCTATTTATAATAGGATGTATTTTGAGCCGCATGGACGGCTTGCGGCCACATGGCTGATTAGCACGTGAAGACCCGCTCTTGGGCTGCCATCTGTCGATTTTTTAGGATTTTGTTGCAGCAAATCTGGGTAGTTAGGGACTTGGTCCGTTTGCCACATGTCCCGTTGCATATGGTGTTCTCAGTCTTCGATTACGTGGGGTCGCATGAGACTCATGCGGCTTGGATCACAGGCTGCATGAAGTTTGGAAACTTTTAGGGCCGCATAAGCTGGGCCGCATGAGGTTCATGCGGCTTGGATGGCACTCTTTTGGCCGCATGGAGGCGTACAAACCCTGTTTTTTGGGCGACGTCTCACGTCTTATCTTTCTTGTCGAAGTGTCAGAAATGTCATGTTTTGCAAGGACTTGTCAGCTTTATCAGTCCAACTGCTCCTCTTGGCCGCATGTCTTCCTTTTACAGCTGTTTGTTGACGGGCCGTATATGTCTTTGAATATTCATGCGGCTTTCCTTCATGCGTACCTGTTTGGCCCGAAGTACCTATGCGACAATTTTTAATCCGCATGAACTCCATATTTTTCATGTTTCTACAGTCTCCCTTCAGTTGTGGTTTGTTACAAAGAGTTCTGTCCGAATTCTGCCCGAATTCTGTCAGAGTTCTGTCTTTGGAAAAACTATAAATAGAGAGGAATTCTGATCATTTAAAATCACTCATTCACTTTCATCTTCTCTCTTCTAAAAGCTTACATTTCTTCTAAAGAGTTCTAAAAAGCTTTTATTTTCAAATCCCAAGCCAGTTACAATTCTCTAGTCAATTTACCGGTACAGTACGGTCTAGAAGATTTCAGGGAAATTGTAATCAGAGGCTTGATTGAAGAAAGACTCTTCAAAAATGAAGTTGGTCGAGTTCTTCGTATCAAACCTCGCGTCTGTAGAAGTTGCAAGGACTTCGTATAAAAACTTGCAGAATTTTCCAATAGTGGATTCAACTGGAAGCTAGAGTTCTTCCGACTGGACTAGTCCTCACAAGAGGGAAACCAGTATAAATCTCTGTATTTGCGTTTGCCTTTTGATCACTCTTTTCTTTACAGTTATTACTTTGTGATTATTATTATTTCTGTGATCTAACTGCTAACAAGTTTTTATTAGCAATATTCCGCTGCCTACTCTATTCACCCCCACTCTAGAGTATTCTGCTTTACGACTTCGTTCCTACAATTGGTATCAAAGCGGGTTATACAAGTAATGCAAGGTAAAACTGCAGTTATCTTTAAATATTTTATAGATCACAGTATTACACATAGCAACTGTGAAATTCACAAGTAAAGGCCAAGCCACAAACAGACCTCCACTGTTTGACTGCACAAACTATACTTACTGGAAAACACGGATGAGTTTTTTCTTAAAATTTCTTGATTTGACTTATGGTCTATAGTTATTGATAGCTACAAAAAGCCTCCTCGTATTACTATTGATGGAGTTCTAGTTGATAAACCCCATGATAAATATACTGAGGATGAAAAGAAAAAGGCCAGTCTTGACGCACGTGCTATTAACACTTTATTTTGTGCTTTAGACAGAACTGAATTCAACAGGGTGTCTACTTGCACAACATCAAATAAAGTGTGAAAACTTCTCGAAGTAACCCACGAAGGAACAACACAAGTCAAGGAGTCAAAGATCAACAGACTTACTAAAGAGTACGAGGCGTTCAAAATGAAGCCAAGTGAATCTTTCACTCAGATGTTTACGAAATTCTTGGACATTATAAATCCTTTGTCTTCATTAGGCAAGGAATACAGTAACCATGAGAAGATTCGCAAACTTCTACGAGCTCTCACAAAGAACTGGATTCCAAAGGCTACATCAATCATTGAAGGAAACGACCTCTCAACAATGTCTCTGGAAACACTCATGGGTAAGCTACTCACTCACGAGTTAGAACTTCAAGACTTTGAAGATGCTACACCAAAGGAGAAGTCAGAAAAGTCGATCGCTCTCAAGGCTCAACATAGAAGAACTGTCGAAGATGATTCTGACGACAGCGACTCTGACGCTGAAGATCAAGCTCTTCTGGTAAGAAAATTCAAGAAGTTCATGAGATTCAACAGAAGAACAAAAGATAGCAACAGCAACAACAACGAGGAAGATCCTATTTTCTATGGATGTAAAAAGAAAGGACACATGAAGATAGATTGTCCAACAACATCATCATCAACAAGAAAAAGCAACAAATATGACAAAGGCTACCTAAAGAGATGTACATCAAGGAAGTATGCCAATACAAGCATATGGCATGAAAGCGAAGCCAGCAATTTAGAAGACAAACAATCAGATGACGCTGCAAATGTATGCTTGATGGCTTGCGATCATGTAACCATTAATCCTCTGTTTGATCGCTCTCAAGGTGAAATCATCATAAGGATCAAACAGAGGATTAATGGTTACCTGATTGCAAGCCATCAAGCATACATTTGCAGCGTCATCTGATTGTTTGTCTTCTGAATTACTTTTTACATCCATAGAAAAGTTGATCGCTCTCAAGGCTCAACATTGAAGAACTGTCGAAGATGATTCTGACGACAGCGACTCTGACGCTGAAGATCAATCTCTTCTGGTAAGAAAATTCAAGAAGTTCATGAGATTCAACAGAAGAACAAAAGATAGCAACAGCAACAACAACGAGGAAGATCCTATTTTGTATGGATGTAAAAAGAAAGGACACATGAAGATAGATTGTCCAACAACATCATCATCAACAAGAAAAAGCAGCAAATATGACAAAGGCTACCTAAAGAGATCTACATCAAGGAAGCATGCCAATACAAGCAAATGGCATGAAAGCGAAGCCAACAATTCAGAAGACAAACAATCAGATGACGCTGCAAATGTATGCTTGATGGCTTGCGATCAGGTAACCATTAATCCTCTGTTTGATCCTTATGATGATTTCACCTTTGAGCAATTAGAAGAGGCTTTCAGTGACCTGTTAAATGACTACAGGAAACTGTGTAGTAAATATGAAACATCTAAGAAGGTACTTAAAGAGTACAAAGGTGAGATAGGAAGACTTACCGACTAATTAGCTGATGTTAGAAATAAAGACTCTTCTATTGAGTCTGGTGAGCTTTCATCTATTAAGCTGTTGTTACACTAGACTATCAAGTTATCCGAAGAAAATGACCAAACTATCATCCAGCTAAAGGAAGACTTATCTAAGGAGAGAAAGAGTCTCAAGTGTGCACAAGTCAGAATGAAAACACTTACATCTGACTACACTAGATTATATGACACCTCCAAAAAGTTGGAAATTAGTTTAGGAAAATGGCCTAAAGTTGCTGCTTCCTATTCTAATACGTGTCAATTACCGAATCATCGGAACACACCCAAACCAAATACTGTCAGCTCAAACCATACCAAACCTATGCCCAAAAAGACTAATAGGCATGCATTTTTCTATACTAGAAAACCAAAACCTACCAATCATGCACCTCACACAATTTTCAACACTCAACATGCAAAATGTCATTATTGTGGCCTCATTGGTCATATATCCTCTGCATGTAGAATCAGAAAGTTAGTAGATTTAAATGTTTATACATGGATACCAAAAACTAATCTGTCAGGACCCTATAAGAAATGGGTACCAAAAGTTTCATCTGTAAATTATTTTGTAGGTGGAACGCCCTTCACATGCTAGAACAAAATGGATCCTCGACAGCGGTTGCTCACGGCACATGACCGGTGATGCTTCATTATTCGCAACACTATCGAAGAAGAATAAAGAAGGATACGTCTCCTTCGGTAATAATTTAAGAGGGTACATAATCGGTATCGGTGACATTGATGCTTGATGGCCAAGAGCATTGAGAGTCAACTATGGCATATGAGACTCGGTCATACAAACATGGACACAATTTCAAAACTATCCACAAAGAAGTTGGTACGTAGCTTACCGGACATATCTTTCGAGAAGGATACGGTATGTAGCGAATGTGAAAAGAACAAAGCTACCCGATCCGTCTTTAAATCCAAGAACGCTGTAAGTACCACTAGACCTCTACAATTGTTGCATATGGACTTATTTGGACCAAGTAGAATTACTAGTCTAGGTGGTAAGTTATATTTATTTGTCATTGTAGATGATTTCTCTAGATACACATGGGTATATTTTCTTGCACGCAAGAATGATGCTTTGTCAGAATTTATCACCTTTTGTAAGAAAGTACAGAATAAAAAAGGTTTCATGATTACTCGCATTCGTAGTGATCATGGCGGTGAATTTGAGAATGCAGAGTTCAAGCAATTATGTGACACACGCGGTTATTTGCATGAATTTTCCTGCCCTAGGACTCCACAACAAAATGGAGTTGTGGAACGTAAGAACAGGACTCTATCTGAAATGGCTAGAGTAATATTGAACCAGTTTAGTCTACCTAGATAGTTTTGGGCTGAAGTTGTCAATACAGCGTGCTATATTCTCAATAGGGTTCTAATTCGACCTATATCGAAGAAGACTTCCTATGAACTATGGTTTGATAGAATACCCACTATTTCATATTTCAAGATTTTTAGTTGTAAATGCTTTATTCTTAATACTAAAGACAATCTGAGTAAATTTGAGGAAAAGGCCGATGAAGGTATATTTTTAGGTTATGCATCAAAGAGCAAAGGGTACAGAGTCTTCAACAAGAGAACCATGATCATCAAATAATCAATTAATGTCAAGTTTGATGAACTAAATCAACATTCAGACGATGACGACAATGAAGACGTGATTACACCAAGTACATCTACTGCAAAACCTTTACACAAAGATGCAGAACTTTCAAGCAAAGAAGCCGGAACCAGCAATCCTGAGGTTACGCCAAAAGAGATGAGATTCTTGGCAGATCATCCAAAGGACTTGGTAATTGGTGAGATTACCAAGGGTGTAAGTACTCGTTCCTCTAATAAAGATATAGCTTCTTGTGTTGCTTTTATTTCACAGCTTGAACCCAAAAACATTGAAGAAGCATGTAGTGATAATTTTTGGTTAGATGCTATGCAAGAGGAATTAAACCAATTCGAACGAAATCAAGTTTGGAAACTTGTTTCCAAGTCCATTGATCATCCGGTCATTGGCACCCGTTGGGTATTCTGAAACAAACTGAACGAGAATGGTTTAGTGACTTGTAATAAGGCTCGACTCGTAGCTCAAGGATACAATCAAGAAGAAGGTATCGACTACGATGAGACTTATGCCCCAGTTGCGAGATTAGAATCCATTCGTATGTTATGTGCATTTGCATGTTTTCATAATTTTAAGTTATTTCACATGGATGTTAAAAGTGTATTTTTTTGAATGGTTTTATAAAAGAAGAAGTTTATGTAGCTCAACCTCTAGGTTTTACTGATTTCAAAAATCCTGATTATGTTTTCAAGTTGAAGAAAGCCTTATACGGTTTAAAACAGCCCCTCGTGCTTGGTACGATCGTCTAAGCTCTTTTCTACTTGACAACAGTTTTTCAAAGGGAAAGGTTGACACTACACTGTCTATAAAATCTTTGAATAACAATATTCCTTTGATTCAAATCTATGTAGATGGTATTATTTTTGGATCCACTGATGAATCTCTTTGTCAAGACTTTTCAAAGTGTATGCAGAATGAGTTTGAGATGAGCATGGTGGGAAAGCTGAAATTCTTTCTCGGACTACAAATCAAATAAACCAACAATGGGACATTCATAAATCAAGCAAAGTACATAAAAGATCTATTAAAAGTTCGACCTGGAAGAAGTCAAACCACTTAGCACTCCAATGGCGACTTCAACCAAGCTTGATATTGATGAACAAGGCAAACCCGTCGACATACGTAAGTATCGAGGTATGATCGGTAGCTTACTGTACTTAATTGCTAGTCGACCAGACATTATGTTTAGTGTTTGCTTGTGTGCACGTTTTTAAGCCAATCCTAAGGAATCACATCTGTGCGCAGTTAAGCGTATCTTCCTATACCTTAAAGGTACCTCCTCTGTCGGCTTATGGTATCCCAAAACCACGTCATTTAACCTAACCGGTTATTCTAATGCTGATTTTGCCGGATGCAAAGTAGATAGAAAAAGTACCAGCGGCACATGTCATTTCCTAGGAAAAGCCCTAGTATCTTGGTTTAGCAAAAAGTAAAATTATGTCGCATTATCAACAACCGAGGCTGAGTATATCGCTACAGGACGTTGTTGTGCACAAATTTTGTGGATGAAGCAAACTTTAGAAGACTATGGATTACATTTCACACACATACCCATTTTCTGTTATAACACTAGTTCTATTAATTTGACTAAAAATCCAGTATGTCACTCTCGTACTAAGCATATCGAGATTCGACATCATTTTCTTAGAGATCATCAACAAAATGGAGATATAGACCTTGTATACATAGACACACAGAATCAATTGGCTGACATATTCACAAAACCTCAAGCAGAAGATCGTTTCAATTATTTACGTCGAGAATTAGGAATTTTAGATGTCAATAATATTAAGTAATTTTGTTTCATTATTTAATTTATTCAATACTCAATAACTGTTTTCGAGACAAACCTAAAAAGAGTCTGTCTGTTACCAAGACTACGGTCGAAGCGAAGCGATATTTAAGTGTTCCCCGGTGAACCTCCGTTAGCTGAGACAGTACTCCTACAGCTAATATGAAATAGATTCTGAGTAAAAAAAAATTAATTTATAAAATAATATTAATTATATTATTTAAAATTTAAAATTACTAAACTTTGAATTAAATATTTAAAATGAGTTGACGAAAAGGATATGGCCCACATACATTTTTTTAAGACAAAACCCAGGAGAACCCTAGGCTAATTCGGCCTGAGTTTGGTCCGAATTCGACCAGAGTTCTGTTGGTGCTATATGCGTTTTAAACCAGAACCCGAGGCCTTCTCCTCTTCATCACTTCCAAACTAATTTCTCATCACATCAGCAACAGCCGAAGAACACCCCAAACCCTAGCAATTCTCCACTCCTTTTCTTCCAATCTACGTGGAGATTTCCATCCAAATTTGGATTCGTGCGGAGAATCGCGTCCTCTACAACATACTTGATTCTCGGAAGGTATAATTCCTTCTCTCCTCCACTTTCAATTTTTTAGGGTTTTTTAGTTTTAGGAAAGAATGCCTAAGGGATTCAATCCTTTCAAGAGGAAGAAGACACATGCTAGTGAAGAGGCTTCGTCTTCTGATCCGAACACGGATTTTCTCTTTTCTCCGGTCCAATCGGATGACGGCATATCGGATGAGTTTTACTTCAAAACTCATAACCAGGCATTGCTTTGGTATGCCAATTTTGCTATGCGCACTATATGCACCGACTCTCCGATTAAATGGACTGTATTTCCTGAACACTGTCCCTTCTTTGAGGTATTAGGGTTACACCATCTTGCTACCCTACAATTCTCTATAGCTACTAATGTCCTTAGATTGTTCTATTGTAACTTCGTATTAGACACTTTTACCACAAGAACTCGTGTTGGCGGGATTGATATCGAGTTCAATGATGTGTTGCTAGCGAAAATCCTTGGTATTCTAAACAAAGGTGTCCCGCTCGATGATATCACCAATTTTGATTTTCCCGAGGGCACGACTCTTGTTAGTTTCAAGAATGAGTTTTGTGCGCCCGCACGTGCTCGTCCTAAAAAGTTCAAGGCCAATAACTTGAACTTGTTTAACTACGAGTTATATCGCATCATCTATTCCACTCTACTTTCCATATCCACTTCAAAAGATGATGTCACTGCACTAGAACTTTCTGTCCTATATCACATTCTTAAGGAGATTCCTTTTTCTTCCCCTAAGACTATCATTCAGATAATGGGTAGATGTCACGGAAGAGACCGCAACCTCTCTTATGCGATGCTTATCCCACGCATTTTTCAGCATTTTAACATAGACTTATCCACTTGTGCTCTGGACCCTGAGCCCAAGTTCCTCAAGCTTTTTCGTCGCAGCATTGCCACTGCTCCTCCACCTCCTACACCTGCTCTTACTGCACATGTTTCTCCTCAATCTTACCCTATGACTTTTAAGGGTATTCATCAGCACCTATCTAATCTGCAGACGTTCTTTGTTGACACTCCCAGGGAACATGAGTTCAGTGACGTGACTCGATTCCAGGCTATTGCCAACTCATTTGCCGATCTCTGATTTGCTCAGACGGGTCATTCTGCTAGCTCTCTTCCTAGAGACCCTTCTGTATCTGGTTACCGCATTAAAGATGAGGCGGTCCACTCTATGTTCCAGCCAGGGAACGCTTACGATTGGTATCGTACATCTGGTGCTACTTCACACACCTCTGGAGCTGGCACATCTGGAGCTAATCCATCTGGACATGCTAGCACTGCAGTTGATGACGATAATGATGAGGATGATTTTTTATTTGTCATTCTATTGAGACTGAGTTTATTGTCTTTGTTCACATGAAAATGCTCCGACATTCCAAGATAGTATCAGTACTTCTGTTTTGTTATTTAGTTATGATTTGTGACCTCTTTATGGACATGTTATATGCTTTAGTTTAGCATTTTCTTCAGTTCGGATTTTATTATAGCATTATCTTTGTATGCTTCCATTTAAACTGCCTGTGACAATTATTATCTACTTATCTTATTTTTGTCTATGATATTTATATCATGCCTGTGTTGAATATTTTTATTCATTTTTTTGTGTTTTTTCACTGATTGTAACTTACGCATATAATGCGGGGGAGCTTTCTCTTTACAATTATTTTGCTAAGTGACAATGAGGGAGAAATAAAGATCTAACATCTTTATGAGTACAGGTTATGAACAATTTTTTTGCTACATTTCATTATATCGGTACAATTTTGATTTGATAAAGACCAAAGATGTTATATCGGTCAAGGTTTGTCAATTATCAAAATAGAGGAGATTGTTGGCCCATTGGTCATGGTCAAACCTGATTTTAATAATTGATCAAACTCTGTCTCGATATACGGAACAATTCAGATGTTTACTAAAGACGTTTTGGACACTGATCAAGATTGGATATCTACTCAGTTCAAGACCGAAGCTATGTTTGCCACTCAAGACTGTATTTCCTTACGCAATGTAATTTTTCTTTTATTGAGTCTAGGAATACATTGTACACCAAGTCGTACTGGCAAATAGGCTATCCGAAATCGTTTTTCATAACTGACCTATCGTTTTTAAACTGGCCTATCATTTTTAAAATGACCTATGTTTTTGAAAAACATCTGCTATTTACAAGAAGCTTCTGAAGGATTTTCAAAAAGCTAAAAACATTTTTCATAAAATTAACCTGACCAACCCTGACAGAGTTCGGCCAGAGTTCGGCCAAGGTAAACGTTATATGAATGTTGGATTTTTGAACTTGGTCTCCCTTCAGTTGCGGTTCGTTACAAAGAGTTCTGTCCAAATTCTGCCCAAATTCTGTCAGAGTTCTGTCTTTGAAAAAACTATAAATAGAGAGGAATTTTGATAATTTAAAATCACTCATTCACTTTCATCTTCTCTCTTCTAAAAGCTTACGTTTCTTCCAAAGAGTTCTAAAAAGCTTTCATTTTCAAATTCCAAGCCAGTTACAATTCTCTAGTCAATTTGTCGGTACGGTACGGTTTAGAAGATTTTAGAGAAATTATAATTAGAGGCTTGATTGAAGAAAGACTCTTCAAAACTGAAGTTGGTCAAGTTCTTCCTATCAAAGCTCGCGTCTGTAGAAGTTGCAAGGACTTTGTATGAAAACTTGCAGGATTTTCCAATAGTGGATTCAACTGGAAGGTAGAGTTCTTTCGACTGGACTAGTCCTCACAAGAGGGAAACCAGTATAAATTTTTGTGTTTGCGTTTGCCTTTTGATCACTATTTTCTTTACAGTTATTACTTTGTGATTATTATTATTTTTGTGATCTAACTGCTAACAAGTTTTAATTAGCAATATTCCGCCGCCTACTCTATTCACCCCCCTCTAGAGTATTCTGCCTTACAACTTCGTTCCTACAAAGGCATAGTACAATAGGGTGCCCAGGAAACAGAACACTGAATACACATGAACATACAATACCTGTAGTCAGTAGCAGAGTCATGACAAGGGGTTGCATAGGCCTGTAGGTACCTAGGTCAGAGAGGATAAGAGTGAAGGATTGTTCTTGTAGGAACCTAAGAGTGAGTCTGTATCAGACTTTTGTGTGGGAAGACCAAGTGTTCCATGACATCACTAACCTGGGAAATCGTAGGGAACAAGAACAACTGGTTTACTCAATATAAGATAGGGACAACAGAGAGTCGAGAGGTCAATTGGTATCAAAATTGACTCTGGTGTCAAGTTGTATATTTAAGTATCAGATTGATGCTTAATACCAAATCCGACCCTTAAGTATCAGATTGATACTTGATACCGAACCCAACTCTTGTAGTAGATTTGATACTCGACATCCTATTCGACCCTTGTACTAGATTGATACTTGGCATCTTATTTGACTCTTGGTACCAAGTTTGTAGGCTAAGTAGCACATTGATATTGATATCAACCGACTCGTGGTATCAGACTAGTATTAATATCCTATGCATTTCGTGTATCAGTATATTTATAATGGTACACTCAAACCTGAGCACTCTAGGTAAGGCGCGGGCATTGAGATCATCTATAGGATCGGATCTCGAACAGGAAGGGGGTACCACAGAGTAATGTTGCTTAGGACATGTCTTCATAACAAGGAATTACAGGGTGTAGGCAAGAGCTATAGGTGGATACGTACATGGGGAAGTAGGGATGTAGGTATCAGAGATAAATTCTATATAGCAGTATACTGGGATGTACTGCAGTATAGTAATGAATGGTTTTAAGGAAGGTTCAGGTATATGTATCAGTCACCACATATAGGTTGGGTGTCTTATCTATGGGTAATACCTACAAATCGTGTACAGGTACAAAAGAAAGTCATATGAGAATAGGTTTGGGTGTTAGAACAGTTGGGAATCTATTACCTCTGTATAGCAGTAGCATGAACATTGGGGCACCAACATTTTCTTAGTATAGGGATATGGGTGAGTGTCTCCCAAAGAAAAGTGTCAAGGGACTCATGATGTGAAGGGTCCCTGCACCTATGCTTCCAGCCGAGCCTAGAATACCCTATGATGGATAGGAAGTTACCTACCCAAGTGTGTTCAGATATAGGATGGGAAGGAGGAGTGTTGGTATGTGTCTACAAATGTAGTTCAGGTGCAGCCATGAAACCATATGAGGTAGTGTCATTAGTTGTATCTATGATGTTAGGTGAAGTATCCAAGGGGCAATCAGATGGGTACTGCAGGGAAGCATTAGTCCTGGCCTAATGAGAAAGAAGAGGCATCAGAACATAACATAGGTAAGGATATAGTACTTCCACTGAAGTCTAGTACCTAGGATGCTCGGTTTATAGGATAATGTAGCTAGTTGCAGCATTAATTAGGAAGGTGTATGAGGAAATCCCATGGTGTGCATCTAGGGACAAGACAACAAGGGCCTAAGGGTAAGCATCATAGAGTGCCTAGTTGGGTTATCCATATGGGGTGTCAAGAACTGAATAAGCAAGTCACTTGGGTGTCCAATTGTGGGTGGTAGTCTAAACCAGAACATGAGTGGTATTAGTGTAAAAATGAGCATGTCTAAACTACAGATGTTAGTAGCAGTAAAGTATCTGAAAAGGGATTTCTGCATTTGGGTGTAGGCATTCAATACTCAGGATCTTGGGGAAAATACCAATATTGGTGTGGATACAAGTCCTTGTGAATGGAAAGGGTGCTGGCATATTACCACAAGAAATATCCCATATAGCAACGGATGATTTTTCGTTGTTAAAAGTGATATTTTGCAACAAAGTTCTTCTTCGTGGTAAATACATCTTTCCGCAACAAAGTTTTTCCGTGTTGCTAAATCTTCGTTGCCTAAACATAGGGATTGATAAGCAACGATAAATTCATTGGAAAATAATGTTTTTAAGAAAGCAAAAATATTTCGTTGCCATATATTTTTTGGGTGCACTATTAACTTTGTGTACAGACATTAACACCAACAGCAATTAACGTTGCTAAAACTTTTAGCCCTATAGTAATGCAACTACTGTTGGTTGTTTTTAGAAAATCTTAATTTTTTCCATGAAAATTTCGATCCTAATTTCACTCTCCCTCCAAAATTTCACCCTCCCTCCTCCAATTTCACACAATAATCCCCTAAAAAGTCTCTCTTTACTTCTCTTAGTCAGCCCCCTCCCATCCCCAATAATTTCTCTTCTCACCCCATTTTCGTCTCTCTTTCACGGGAAGCAACACAACCCTCCCTTCTCTCTTTCACGGGAAGCAACACAACCCTCCCTTCTCTCTTTCACGGAAAGCAACACAACCCTCCCTCCTCCTCTGTCGCCGCTACCATTCCAACAACCAACATAATCTTTCCTCCTCCTCTGATCTTCGGCGCTGACCCACCTCGATCTCTAATAACACACATCATCGTCGGTAGTGCCAGCCGAGAAGGAGAAGACCTCCAAAACCTAGTTTATTAGTTTCCCTATTTTCTTTCCTCTCTTTTTATCAATAATTCAATGTCTATCAGGTGCTCGTTGAAGGGAGATTGTGCTCTCGTACTGTCGTGCTCAATATGACTGGTGCTCTCAATGCTGTCACCACCAATATGGTCTCTCTTATTTTCTCTCTTTCTTTTTCTCTCTCTCTCATTTTGCACATAAGGTGTTTGACTAATTGCTTCTGCCAAATTTTTCTTTCTTTTCTATTCAAGGGCTTTGCTTGAAGAAGCTATATAAGTACTGGGAGGATAATTTAGACATTTGGTTTGTCATAATGAAGGTATGTATCTCCATTTTTCTTGTGTTGAAGGATTTCATTGTTGTCGTAAATGTCATATTAGGATCTCTGTAGGGCTGTGGTAGAACATTCTGCATAGGCAGAGATGTTACTCATTTATAATTTCTGTAACATCCATGAATGAAAGTTTTCTTTAGAATGTTGTCTTTGAGGCATTTTTCCAATAGGAATTAGAATTCAGGGGTAGTTGTGATAATTCCAATACATTGGTTGGTAGAAGTGAGGTTACACATGATAATTCTAGTGGTCATGTTAGTGAAGGCGCGGTGAGAGTAACAAAGATTAAGCTTTTGGACGTTACTGCTTTGTCTCATTCGAGAGATGAGTGCCACATATCCAAGTATAGTATTAAAACCACACAATTTGTGTATGATTGCTTGCATTGGTACCTTCCAGGTATTCCTGATACATGGAATGAAATTATGGCTACATAAGTATAGGGCATTTAGAGTAAAGGAGCAAGGACTGTTAGGTAAAAGGTTTCTCTTGATGTCTATTATATGTAGTAACTCTGTAATTGAAATACTAGGTAAGGGATATATATGTACAAATGCGCACTATCTACTTTCAACCTGCCTCCATTATCTTCTAGTGTCACTGCCCACTTATGTCGATGCTGGTCATGTGGATGTGGCTACCCAGAGAAAAAACTAGTACTCGTGCAAAGTTGTCATTATTATAAGTCAATCTTTCTGGAACTAGTCGACGTTACATGCCTCCTCTATTAATTATAGAATGCAGGGTTGAAACCTTCTGATACTTCTTCAAGTTCTGTAACTATTAATGACTACAAACCCCCACTTTATGTCTGATATCTACAATTTGTTGCTTATTTTGCTTAGGTGCAAATCCTAAGAAATCTAGTGTTGGTAAATGCTAATTCCTATAGAATCATTGGCTTGATATAGTTTTCCTTTTCAAAATTGTTTACAGGAACAATGTTTGATGCTAATTCCTATATAACAATGTTTGATTGTTTCAAAATTGATATAGTTTTCCTTTAGGTGGCACACTTTAAACAACGGGTCCAGCAACGACAATTTTTTGCTGCTAAAACCTTTAGCAACGATTTTGGTACTTTTACCAACGAAAATTTTTGTTGCTAAAAACTTTTTTTTTGTAGTGTATCAAAACCACTAGATAGCAGTAGGCTATAGCCTACCAACAGGGAACAGGTATGCAGCAGTATAGGGTAGTGATTGTCAGCCATGATGGAGAAGAAATAGTAGGTAGCCAAGTGCCTATAGTTACCATATGAGGCTAAGTACAGTGAGTGGGATATTAGCCTTAAGTATGCAAATAATAGGAATTGAGGGTGAGTAGGATAGATAGTGTAAGCCAGTAATAGATGTATAAAAGGTATGTTATAGAACTCTAAACCATAATATGTAGGCCCATGCCTCCATATTCAAAGATCAGTTATATGGAATACATGTATACAATTGAAAGCAATATACAGGTTAACCAAATTAGGAAGTATAAAACCAATATAGGAAAAGTGAGGGCACTTAGCATACAATAGTAGTATAAATAGATAGGTACCAAAAGGGGGTTACAAGTTAGAACTTAGTCGCATAATAGGAAGTTGATAGTATCGATATTTAATTTCTATTTATATCTATTAATTTGGTTAATCCTAAAATATAAGTTTTGGAGACTTTGACTCGACACTTGACCCGTATCAAGCAGCTCAGGACCACAGGCAAGTATACCTTGCCTTTCTTTATAGCTTTATTTACATGCTTATTCCTCTCATTATCCAGCTTTCCTAGTTGATTATTGACATGTGTTTTGCTTATATCACGTATAGTAGTTGGTTATTTCATTGATATATAGTCCTTGCTCACAGTTAGCCTTGTAGTTCATATTGGACCTGTTCTCCCATGTACTTGATTGAGTCATATCGTAGAATGAATGCGTTGTAACTGAACTACTATTTTCTGTTTCGATTTTCTCAACCTGCGAGTTCACACTCGGGACGAAGGTTGACTGTTTGCACCCGCGAGTCCACACTCGGGACGAGGGTATTTGTCTTGAACTAACCAGCGAGTCCACACTCGGGACGAGGGTTAGTGATTTGTTCAAACCTGCGAGTCCACACTCGGGGCGAGGGTTTAGTATCCGTTGATCTCTTGTTTGTCTGTTTTCTTTCAGCAGTTCATTTATGCGTAGTTATTCACATATTCGTGTACCGTCATTACTTAGTCTTTCCTGTTTATATCCTAAATTTTCTTCATGCATGATAAACTGTTAGATAGACATATTTTTATGTATCTTGCTAGTCCCTTAAGGACCTGATGATCTCTTCAGGTTTAGCCGAGGTTGAGCTAGCTGCAGACGAGCAGGTTTGAGCCAGCATCAGACCCCGGTACCATTGCAGATGAGAGTACCTTTGATGTTTAGCCTAGTTCGATCTTGTTATTTTATTTCATGTCTTTATTTTATTTTCGTCTACTAGTAGTGGATTTGTATCCACCGGACGTGACTTCGATTCTTGATAACTTGGAAACATTCAGTTTATATTATTCTCTAGTTTTCATTGACATTCATTGAGCTTAGTTGTATCATTTATTATTTTATGGATGAGATATAGATTGCCATGTGATTCTAGAATTCTGTGACTTGTGTATACTAGACAGCGTTCTACCGCCGATACTGCGGCGTAGGCCGGACTTGGACACAGGCTCGTATCCGAAAAGCGGGTGCGGGTCGTGAAAAAAGTCTTAAGTCAATTTAATACATGTCCCAAATAAATATAACATCTCAAACTCATAAAATGGAGAGAAAGTCCAGTAATCCTAGCTACTAGCTAAACACTACTAAATGTGCACCCTCAGCGAGCACCGACTCCAAAGGAAACCTCCTGCTCAAGATCGTCAGTCCTCGAGATACTCTGAAAAATATTATCCAGTCAGGATTGGAGCGAAGTACAACCCAAATAGCAGTTCCATTTAATTGACAAAACTATAAAGCAGTAATAAAGAGAATGCTATATACGATGAAGAAAACATATCCGAGGCAATATTATAATGGAAGGAGACATGCAATATAATCTAAAGATGTAATCTGTGAGAGCAAGTAAATGAAAGAGGATCTACCATATCAATGATAGAGTAATGTAGCTGGTGAACTGAGTATGAAACTATAATAGACTGTGTTTTGGAATACGAAATTAGATATATGATCGGCTTGGGAGATTTAATAATTTACACTAAGGAAGGATAGCTCAACCATACGTGAAGTGTATGACAGCTAGTAGTCAATGTTTTACACTACTTGCTGATAGTTCTTGATCACATATCTAACTAGTATTTCCTCCGCCCTGACTGATATGATGGATCCAACCATGACACTTTTCTAGCCAATGTATTCCAGTGTTATCCAATATTATCAAATGTTATCCAATACCAACGAGGACAGTATCCGATACCATTGTGATGAGTTAAGTTAACATCTCATGACTGAAGATCCAATGATAATACCAATCTGTGTACCATCATGTCAAGAATCATAAGTAACATATCTAAATACTTGAATTATATGAAGAACAGTTTGGCAACTCTAGAGGGGGGTGAATAGAGTTTATATAGAAAAATAGCCAATTAAAAATAACTCTTTCACCAACAATAAAAAATCAGAGTAAAGTGCGGAAAATAAATGAAGAGCAGAAGAGCATACGCAAACACAACGATTTTAACCTGGTTTCCCTCGTGGAGGACTAGTCCAGGCCTGAGAACTCTAGCTCAGGATTAAATCCACTATTTGTGAAATAGTAGCTTACAACCCGTGTCTTTTCTTCAGAAGAGCACGTCAACTTCTAACAGAGGATCGCAGTGGCGATTTGCTTGGAATTGTCCAAGCGACTTCTTCACTCTTGCACAAGAATCCTAACTGAGAGATGCTGAGCACTCGAGACTTAGGAGGCTTGTGGCTAGTAGATAGGAAGGGTATGGCTTATTGAGCTTGTAGGAGAGAAGAGAAGAGAAGATTGAGTGAATTGAAATGAGAGAATTCATGCCCTATTTATAGTGTTTTTAGAGGCAGAATTCGGCCAGAATTCGGGTAGGAAAATTCAAAAATTTGGCCGTTGGACAGCTAGCAACCAGCTAACCCTAAAATTAGGGTTCCTGATTTCTAGGGGACAGAGTTCGGCCCGAACTCTGTGTGGAGGCAGAGTTCGGCCCGAACTCTGTCTCCAGAGCACAGAGTGGTCCTAAGTGGGACTTGTGGGCAATTTTTGTTTTGGTGGAGCTTGGGATTTTGGGTAGGCTTATAGACTAAGTTCCAAGAGCTCAGCATAACTCAGAGTACATACTTCTAGACTCAATAAAATATAAAAGTACAGACTCGAAAATATACTGAGAGTCGGAAACTGAGCTGTTGTCTGTCCTGAACTGAATGCAGACGTCGTGTGTCGTATTGAATTTATACAGATATTATTTAGTCAATGTAGTCAATATTTGGTTGACTGTGACTTTGTGTCAACAATCTCCCCCATATTGATAATTGACAAAATAATAAATGTATATTTCAATATTCATACCTGGACACAGTTGGTTAAAACACAGCTCCCCCATAAACAATGCCGAGCTAGAATACGATAGCTCCCCCGTAATCAGCGAACGGTGCCGAGCTAGAATCAATAGCTCTCCCCCGTAAATAATGCATAGAACCTGTGGCCTGATAAAAATTTTTCCAAAAGCAAACACAAGCACAGACAGATATACATTTGAAATATACATATTTCTCCCCCTTTTGGCAGTTAGCAATATAAAGGATCATATAGACTGCATAAGGATAGCAGTATAGACAATGAAAATTAATCCAACCACACCAAGTAGAGAAGAAACAGTATAATACTAATAAAACAAGTCACTGACATAAAGTAAAAGTACGAAAAATAGCATAAAATGTTATCCACCAACCAGAATGACAAGCACATCATCAGGGTGTGAAGACAGAAATCCAGTACATAAATCCAGAACAAACTGAAATAACTAAAATCAAAAGGGCAACTAAGACCATCAGCAGTGGCAGCAGCATATCAAGCCAATCTCCATCATGGAGCACGAGAAGGTCCTGGAACATCTGAAGGACCAGGGAATGAGCGACGAGGGTCCACAAAAGCATCATCAGGATCCATATACCTCATGACCCACGGATCGTCTATACGATGACCCGCGCGATCTGGATCCCGCTCAATAGGCACATGCAGATCAGGATGACGAGCAAGTGAATACCGCATATCATGCAGAGAGTTCCCAAGGGCACTGATCTGCAAGGTGGTACGGTAATCCTGCTGCGTCCAGCGATCATCCTCAATAGCAAAACGATCGCGAAGCATAGTCTGAAGAGACTCAAGAGTGGCAGGAGGAGGAGGTGCATCCTGACCAAAAGGAGGGGCGTCAGGCTCCTCATCAGCAGAATGCTCAGATGACTCAGAAGCAGCGACAGGCTGAAGGCGTCGTGCTTTGGATAGAAAGGCAGGTGCAGGCATGAACGGACAATCATGGATAGGAATGATGAAAGCACGAAAAACTAAAGGAAGATAGAGAGGATAAACCAAAGCTCTTGGTTTCTTCCGACAGTTGATCATCCAATCCATCATAGTCCGTAGAAAGTTGAATGGAATACGAAAGTGGAGATGATATAAGGCGAAGATCTCAAGATAAGTGACTTCATCTGTGGAGCCAGCCTTGGGCAAGATAGTATTGAACACGATGCGATGAAGTTCATAAAAGTAGGGGGTGAGATGCTTGGCCTTTAGCTTGCGAGGACTTACGTTAGGAGCACATAAATCCTCCTTGAATCCTTCAAGGGAAGTGTCGCCAACAAATTGAAGTTGACGTGCCTCCACAAGCTTGTTCCACACATCAAGATCCGGGAGAGCAAGAAAATCTCCCAACTCAGAATCATTAAAGGTAATGGTAATGCCAGCAACCCGAGAATAGATGTGGGTTGCATCGTGAGTCAAATTGCAGTAAAACATTTGAATTGCACTATGGTAGATGACAGAATTTGAAGCAACAAGTTCATCCAAACAAAGATCACGGAATAATGACTCATAATGGGAAAATATAGTGAAATTTATGGGATGGCCCCCAAACACCGGACGAGTTCTAAAATCGCTAAACCATTCATTTGAGGCTTCTAGCGATACAAATAAACGGTCGTCGTAAGTGTTAGGGTCATCGGGACGCGGCGGATTGAACAACGGATGAATGGGGTGTTGTTCAACTGCTTGTTCAATCGGAGGAGGAGGAACCGAAGAGGAAGCACCCTCATGTCGAGTCCTTCTCCCTCGTTTGGACAAGCGAGATGCCATTTGAAATAAGAGAGGAGAATCTTGGAAATGATAGAAAAAGAGAGATATACCTGAAAAGAATATCAAACAGTTGAAGAGAATGTTGAAAAACCCCTTTCCCTTGATTTTGAGAAGAAATAGAGCCCTCTATATCAAGAACTAGGGTTAGGGTTTGGAAGGAAGAAGATGGAAGAGATGGAGAAGAAGGAAATATGGGAGGAAAGAGAGGGAATCCCGAAATAAAGTAGGGCTTGGTCTTTGGTCGGGTGAAATATTGACCATTGGATTAGAATTGATCCAACGGCAGAGCCAGATCCCGACCCTGGAACCTAAGAACCGAACTCGGCCCGAACTCTGATAGGGGCAGAGTTCGGCCCGAGTTCTGGATCAATGGTCCAGAACTGAAAACAGGCAAAGAACATGAAGAAAATGTTTAAGAGTTAAACAAAAGATAGTTGAGGACAACAAAGAGTGTTAAAAAAATAGATAGAGAGGTACTCAGAAAACAGAATGATCTTTAGAAAATATCAATTAGGCAATATTAAATTGAAAATGAGCCATATAATAAATAAGGACATATACTGTGGTTCAATAGTCCAAAATTTGCCATGGGTTAGCTGTAGGGGCCGGATCCCAGCTAGCGGTAGTCCTGAGGACTAGTGCACCGTGTCGCTTAGGCTTTTACGCCTTGTTGTCAGAAGGACCCTTTCGGCTTGTACCCATACCAAATTCTTCGTAAAAGAATCACAATATACTCGATATTTACGCAGGTGAGTTTCAATTTATAACTGCTTCATCTAAAATTCCAAGTTCACGACAAAGAAAATTGAAGCGCTCTTCGGATAGTGGCTTAGTAAAGAAATCTGCCAGCTGATGATCAGTGTCAATAAATTCTAAGTTAATCGTGCCATTTTGCTGATGATCACGCAAAAAGTGGTGTCTGATTTCAATGTGTTTAGTGCGTGAGTGGCAGATAGGGTTCTTAGTCAAATTGATTGCACTAGTATTGTCACAGAATATAGGAATATGCATGAAAGATAACTTATAGTCCTCAAGGGTTTGCTTCATCCATAGAATTTGTGCACAACAACGCCCAGCTGCTATGTATTCAGCTTCTGTTGTGGATAGTGCAACAGAGTTCTGCTTCTTGCTAAACCAGGAGACTAAAGCTTTTCCTAATAAATGACACGTGCCGCTCGTACTTTTACGGTCGACCTTGCATCCAGCGAAGTCAGCATCGGAGTAACCAATAAGATCAAATGATGTTGACTTGGGATACCATAGGCCCACTGTAACCGTACCCTTAAGGTATCTAAAGATACGCTTAATCGCGGTCATGTGTGATTCCTTAGGATTAGCTTGATATCTAGCACATAGGCAAACACTGAACATGATATCGGGACGACTAGCAGTTAAATAAAGTAAGCTGCCTATCATACCTCGATACTTACGTTGATCAACAGGTTTGCCACTCTCATCTGGTTCGAGTTTGGTTGAAGTAGCCATTGGCGTGCTGATTGGTTTGATGTTGTCAAGATCGAACTTCTTCAGCATGTCCTTGGTGTACTTTGATTGGCAGATGAAAGTTCCATTAGCCAGTTGTTTTACTTGCAGACCAAGAAAATAGTTGAGCTCTCCCATCAAGCTCATCTCAAATTTCGTCTGCATACACTTGGTAAATTCTTGACAAAGAGTTTCATCAGTAGACCTAAAAATAATATCATCAACATAAATTTGAATTAATAGAATGGTGTCTTTGAAAGATTTAATAAACAGTGTAGTGTCAATTTTCCCTTTTGAAAAACCTTTCTCAAGCAAGAAACTGCTTAGCCTTTCATACCAAGCTCTGGGGGCTTGTTTAAGGCCATAAAGCGCTTTCTTCAGCTTGAACACGTGGTCGGAAAATTTGTGATTTTCAAAGCCAGGGGGTTGTTTGACATAAACTTCCTCTTTAATAAAGCTATTCAAGAAAGCACTTTTAACATCCATTTGAAATAATTTAAAGTTCTGATGATTGGCAAAAGCACAAAGCATCCGAATGGATTCTAGTCTAGCAACAGGAGCATATGTCTCATCGTAGTCGATACCTTCCTCTTGATTGTATCCTTGAGCTACTAGACGGGCTTTGTTACGTGTGACTGAACCATCTTCATTTACTTTGTTTCTAAAAACCCATTTAGTACCAATTATCGAGTGATTAACCGGTCTAGGAACGAGTTCCCATACTTGGCTTCTCTCGAATTGGTTGAGTTCTTCTTGCATAGCAGAAATCCAAAATTCATCATTAAAAGCTTCAAAAATGTTTTTAGGCTCTACTTGTGAAATGAAGGCAGTGCTAGCAACGGAGTCTCTTAGTGATGATCTAGTAGTTACTCCACGTGAAACTTCTCCTATAACTAAATTTTCTGGATGAGAAGGTTTGAAAGAGAATTTCTTAGGCAAACCCTCCAGAGAATTAGTTTCGGTTGAAGTATTCATTGGAGTAGAAGTTGATGGCTCAACGTCATCATCAAGAGTACTTGCTGCACTGTTGTCTTCATCAAAAGTCACATTTGTTGACTCTTCCACAATAAGTGAGCGTTTATTGAAAACTCTATATCCCTTACTCTTGGCGGCATAACCAAGAAAGATACCATCGTCAGCTTTGGCATCAAATTTGCCTAAGTTGTCTTTGGTGTTAAGGATAAAACATCTACAGCCAAAAACTTTAAAATAAGAAACATTGGGGGTTCTCCCAAACCAAAGCTCATAGGGTGTTTTCTTCGTAATGGGACGAATAAGCACCCTATTCAAAATGTGGCATGCTGTACTTACAGCCTCTGCCCAAAAATATTTCGGAAGAGAAAATTTATTCAACATGACTCTAGCCATATCGCCAAGAGTCCTATTCTTCCGCTCCACAACACCATTTTGTTGAGGAGTTCTAGGACAAGAAAATTCATGATCAAAACCATTTGCATTACAAAAACTTTCAAAATCATAATTTACGAATTCGCCTCCATGATCACTTCGGATTCGAGTAATCATGTAGCCTTTTTTGTTTTGAACTTTCTTTACAAAAATTTTGAAAGCAGAAATAGCATCGCTCTTATTAGCGAGAAAGAAAACCCATGTAAATCTCGAAAAATCATCAACAATAACAAATGCATAAAGTTTGCCTCCAAGGCTAGCTATTCTACTAGGACCAAATAAATCCATATGAAGTAGTTGCAAGGGTCTAGTAGTACTTACAGAGTTGATAGAATGAAATGAGGATTTAGTTGCCTTGTTTAGTTCACATTCGGCACATACCGTGTTCTTTTTGAACGTGATGTCAGGCAATCCTCTCACTAGCTTCTTGGTGGAAAGCCTGGATATAGCATCCATGTTGGCATGACCAAGACGCTGGTGCCAAAGTAGTCGTTCGTCTTTGTGGGCATATAGACATCTACCTGCATTGTTAGTATTTATAGAAAGATAGAAAATGTAGATGTTGTCCTCTCTTTTCCCTTCAAAAGCAATGTCTCCTGTTGACCTATCATAGATGTAGCAACTGTTTTGTCCAAAGTTAATATCATATCCATGATCAGCAAGATGACTAATACTGAGCAGGTTATGCTTTAACTCGGTCACTAGGCAGACACCCTTTATTACAAGAGAAGGAGGATGACCAATGATACCATTACCTATAATGTGCCCTTTGAGATTGTTACCGAAGGATACGTATCCTTCTCTCTTCATCGATAGTGATGCAAAAAGATTTGCGTCTCCCGTCATATGTCGCGAGCATCCACTATCGAGAATCCACTTACTTTCAGTTGAGGAGGGAAGGTCCACCTACATCAAGAGTAGATGTGACCTTTGGTACCCGAGTTCTTGAGGGTCCTAAAAAGTTAGTCTTTGGGAACCAAGCATATATCCTTTTATCTACAAGTCTTCTAACTCTGCACTGTGGTGAGATGTGTCCATGTAATCCACAATAAGTACAGATAGCATTCTTATTTATACTAGGAGCATGAGAATAATATCTATAAGCAACAGGATGAGGATGGACATGATGTGAAGAGTTAGCATGGTGAAGATGATTATGCATGGAATAAGTGGCATGTTGATGGTGTCTATGAGGCATAGAATGATGGTATTGTCTATGATGTGTGACATGCTGATATTGTCTAGATGGCATGGCATGATGATTTTGTCTATATGGTATATGAGAACCTTGTCTATATGGCATTGCATGATGATTTTGTCTATATGGCATGGCATGATGATTTTTATGTGTGGAGTGATGTTGATTGTGTCTTTGTGCATGATGAGTGTGTACTGAGTGAGAATTGTTCTTACGTGCACGTGGTTTGTGAAAGTTTGTGTATATAAATGCATGGTTATGTGCTGCATGAGAATGACGTGATTGACTAGCATGAGTGGTATTGTGCCCATGTGATTGGGTTTGAGGTTGGACAACCTGTTTACCCAATTTGATTTCTAATCTTTTAGAAACAGCTTGCAGTTCATCAACCTTAATATTTAAGCCATAAATCTTAGTCATGGAAATCTTGTGTCTACTCTTTTCTTCAGCAAGCAACGTGTTGAGAGTAGTGATTTCTTGAGTTTGTTGCTCAATACGTGCTTCAGCATCATGTAAGCTTAATTTAAGCTTGGATACTTCATCAGTGTCATTTGTGGGTGATGTGTTTCTAACATTATCAAGAAGTAAAGAAATTCTTTGTATCTCATCTTCTAGACTTTTGATTTTGTCCTTGGCATGTTTATATTTACCGATGACCTTTTTATGATCATCGAGTAAATCAGTGAAAGCATCGCCAAGTTCATCAAAAGAGAAGTCATCCAGAGTTTCGTTAGATACCTTGTTGGAAGTTGCCATCAGACACACATTTGCTGTATCTTGAGGAGAGTCCTTTTCTTCCTCAGAGTCACTCGCTTCACTTTCATGCCAGATGCCTGTGTTGGCATATTTCTTTGATGAGTTCCTTTTGTATGGCTTCTCATAGTGGTTGCTCTTCTTCAGGAATCGGCAGTCTTTTCGGACATGTCCAGTTTTCTTGCAACCATAACAAGTTGGTTCCTCTTCATCGTTTTCTTGAGATTCCTTCTTCCTTCGATTGAAGCGAAGGAATTTCCTGAAGTTGCGAACCATGAGAGCTTGGTCTTCATCATCCGAGTTATCTTCTTCGGTCTCATCATGATTAGCTCTTCGTTGATGAGCTTTGAGTGCGATCTCCCTGGTCTTCGGAGCAGGCTCTTCGAAGTCCTTGAGGTCAAGCTCGTGAGTTATAAGCTTACCCATCAAGGTCTCCATTGACATTGTTGTGAGATCGTTTCCTTCTATGATGGCTGTCACCTTAGGATTCCAAATCCTTGGTAGCCCTCTGAGCAGCTTACGAATCTTCTCGTGGTTTGAGTACTGCTTTCCAAGCGAAGATAGAGGATTGATGATGTCGAGGAATCTTGTGATCATTTGAGTGATCGTCTCACTTGGCTTCATCTTGAAGGCTTCGTATTCTTGAGTGAGACGGCTAATTTTGGATTCCTTGACCTGTGTGGTTCCTTCATGCGTCACTTCTAGAAGTCTCCATACTTCATGAGCAGTGGTGCATGTAGAGACCCTGTTGAACTCATTCCTGTCTATGGCACAGAATAAAGCATTAATAGCCCTAGCATCTAGACTTGCCTGTTTCTTCTCCTCGACAGAATATTTGTCGTGTGGTTTCTCAATGAGGTCACCATCGACAACTATTCTGGCGGGCTTTTTGTAACCGTCAGTGACGACAGTCCACAGGTCAAAGTCTAGAGATTTAAGATAGAAGCTCATCCTTGCTTTCCAATATGTGTAGTTAGTCCCATCAAATAGGGGAGGCCTATGAGTGGACTGACCTTCACCATGATTGGAAATCAAGGATTGTGTGGTTGCCATGGATCAGCTCTTAGGATGTTAGTCCTTATAAAGAGAACAGTGCTCTGATACCAATTGAAGAACAGTTTGGCAACTCTAGAGGGGGGTGAATAGAGTTTATATAGAAAATAGCCAATTAAAAATAACTCTTTCACCAACAATAAAAAATCAGAGTAAAGTGCGGAAAATAAATGAAGAGCAGAAGAGCATACGCAAACACAACGATTTTAACCTGGTTTCCCTCGTGGAGGACTAGTCCAGGCCTGAGAACTCTAGCTCAGGATTAAATCCACTATTTGTGAAATAGTAGCTTACAACCCGTGCCTTTTCTTCAGAAGAGCACGTCAACTTCTAACAGAGGATCGCAGTGGCGATTTGCTTGGAATTGTCCAAGCGACTTCTTCACTCTTGTACAAGAATCCTAACTGAGAGATACTGAGCACTCGAGACTTAGGAGGCTTGTGGCTAGTAGATAGGAAGGGTATGGCTTATTGAGCTTGTAGGAGAGAAGAGAAGAGAAGATTGAGTGAATTGAAATGAGAGAATTCATGCCCTATTTATAGTGTTTTTAGAGGCAGAATTCGGCCAGAATTCGGGTAGGAAAATTCAAAAATTTGGCCGTTGGACAGCTAGCAACCAGCTAACCCTAAAATTAGGGTTCCTGATTTCTAGGGGACAGAGTTCGGCCCGAACTCTGTGTGGAGGCAGAGTTCGGCCCGAACTCTGTCTCTAGAGCACAGAGTGGTCCTAAGTGGGACTTGTGGGCAATTTTTGTTTTGGTGGAGCTTGGGATTTTGGGTAGGCTTATAGACTAAGTTCCAAGAGCTCAGCATAACTCAGAGTACATACTTCTAGACTCAATAAAATGTAAAAGTACAGACTCGAAAATATACTGAGAGTCGGAAACTGAGCTGTTGTTTGTCCTGAACTGAATGCAGACGTCGTGTGTCGTATTGAATTTATACAGATATTATTTAGTCAATGTAGTCAATATTTGGTTGACTGTGACTTTGTGTCAACATTATAGTGGTAATCAATAATGGAAACTATCAGAGAATGTACTCGCCTGCGGTCCAGAGCAATGAATGTGAATTGAAGCCCAAAGTGGAGTCACAGAGACCTATATATGAGATACATATATGTTAAATGGGGTTTATCAGTGTTAGACATGATTTTCTAGTGCGTGATATACAATCTAGGTTAAACTAGGTCAAGTTTGACTCACAGTTGACTTTTGGTCAACTGGTCAATCCTGGTCAAACCTTAGTCAAATCTATGTTAGGTTAGTCATTACTTACCTATGATTACCCTTTACGCTATCTATATTGGTATCCCCAATACCATACCCTAAATTAGGAATCCTAATTACCTTGAGCAGGTAATTCAATACCTTAGGATAATAGGTAACCATCTACCTTAGAGTAATAGGTAACTATCTCCCTTAGACTAATAGGTAACCATCTACCTTAGACTAATAGGTAACCATCTACCTTACACATTATCTTAGACTACTTAGGAGGGTAATCACCCTACTAGTAGGTAGTAACATGACCTACTTAATTAGATAGGTAAAGTTATTATCTACTTAGCTATATCACCCAAATTCCCCAACTCCTTAACATCTCAACCCAAATCTAAATGCCCAAGGCCCAACACTCAAACAGAGGGGCTTCCCTCTGTTGCTACTGCTGCTAATGCTGCTGCTGCTACTTCAAATGCTTGCATTTGCTGCAAGCCAAGCATTCCCTACTGTTGACCATGCCAAGGCAAGGCAAAGCCACATGCTAGCAAGGCCAAGGCAAGAGCCAAACCTCTTGGTCAAACATAATCCTATGGCCAAACTCCTTTACTAATACAAAGGCCAAAATAACTAAATACTAACCTCTCAAATCCCCAAATCTTAATTGTCACATACTCACAGATACAACCACCCAAAAATCCTAATTGATACTAACTCTTATCCCTCATAAATCTCTGATACATCTAATTAACCTCTGATACTACTAATTTCCTGATACCAACTAAACCCCACTAACCAAGCTAACTGAATACTAACCAAAACCCTCACTTAGAACTTCCCTCACACTTCAAACCTGATCACAACTATGGCTTAGGTCCTAAGGCCACAGTAATGGCCAAGTGGCCACTCTCGAACAGTGCAGGGTTTTCCCTTGCTGCCACTAAAAAACACACACACACTTGACACTTGAACCCCCCCCTCTCACTATTACACTGATACAAGTAGGCACTACATGACATAAGATGACTCTAAAACTTATTAACCTCTACTGATACATGCCATGTTACTAACCAATTACCCATACACTCACTCATATCTCTTATACACATTACACTGGGACACTCGACCACACACTATAGACACTCACTCAGACACCACATGACACAAGACACTAGGACTGATACTAGGCTCAGATACTAACAAATTCTCTAACACTTGATACCTACACTAACTAACCTCTGACCAAGCTAACCGAAAACACTATACACACAAGCCTAAGGCTCTGATATAAACCTCTCAAATTAACCTTTGAAAAACTAATAGCCAATGGGCCAACTGCTGGCTGTGCAACATGGCCAAGTGGCCTCTGCCCTGCTGCTTGCTACTGCAGTAGGCCAAATGGCCCGAGCCACACCACTGCCACAGTGCAGTCCAAATCCTCTCATCATCACTGATACTCTCACATCCTACTCACATCACTCATATCCCTATTACACAAGGCTATGGCCTATTGCCTAAGACCAAGGTAATGGTCAAATGGCCAACAAGGAGGGGGTTCCACTGCTGTTAAAACAAATGAGGCCAAGGCAAGTGCCAAGGTCTCACTGCACTCTGCAAACATGGCCAAGTGGCCATGCTACTGTAGTGAGCTAAATGCAGCAATGACCAAGTAGCCAGTGGCCAAACCTAATCCACATCTGGCCTCCACTGCACAGAGCAGTGGCTAAAATCCAACTGTCTGGCCAAAACCCAAGCTCTCCCCAATCTTAATATCCACACTCATGCATACATATATATATAAGTGTATATATATATATATATATATATATATATATATATATATATATATATATATATATAAGAAAATACTTAGAAATCAATTTAAACCTATGAATACTAACCAAACTAATTGATGCCAAAACAGGGAAGTAAATCCCCTTCCCACTGCTGCCTATTCACACACCCAACAGTTCACTTGACTGTGAACACTGAGTCCTACTCAACCCATATATATACATATAAAATATATAGATAACACACACACACACACACAAACACAAACACAAACACACACACACACACACACACACACACACACACACACACACACACACACACACACATATATATATATATATATATATATATATATATATATATATATATATATATATATATATATATATATATATGGGTCGTTCTACAATACATCCGCTGGAAATGGATGTATCGATACATCCGAAATCTGGACCGTTGGATGTTGATCCAATGGTTCGAATTGAATAATAGTGTAGAAACATCATTTAATGCTGATTTAGACTTTTGACCTGTTGGTAACTTGCTTTAGCAGGTCATTCTTCACTTTAATTTTTTCAATGAACACCCTAAATTAATTCATATTTACTCTCTCAAAAGTCCATCCAATTTAATATTTCGTATTATATTTTTTTTGGTTACAGGCCGTCGTGGTGGTGGTGTTGGTGGTTGTGGTGGAAAGAGAAACAGAGATGAAGATGGAAATAAGAATCGGTCCGGATCGCGTCGAACGTCGTCGAGCCCTCCTAGAACAATGAGGAGTACCAGCTGCGCCGTGAAGAATCGGTTCGCTTCCCGTCGGACATAGTCGAAACCTCCTCGAACAAGAAGTATTAGCGGCGCCGCTCTAATTTTACTGTCCATGCCATTGTCAGAAATCTTATTTTTCATCTAATAATTTAATATTTTGTTAATAAAGCTACATGTCACGGTGGTGGTTGTGAACTGAGGAAAACCTGCTTCTGAGGTCGGGCGGATCATCTTGTCACATATTTTTAAAAAAAATCTGTATTGATCGGACGAATTTTTTTTACTTTTCTAATGCTAATATTTTCGAAGAGAATATTTTATTTGGACGGTGAACGGCCATTCTCTTTGCTTTTAACACGGAGAATGGCCATTCTCTTTGCTTTTAACACGGCGAATGGACGGAGAATGGCCATTCTCTTTGCTTTTAACACGGCGAATGGACGAAGAATGGCCATTCTCTTTGCTTTCTACACGGCGAATGGACGGAGAATGGCTGTTCTCTTTGTTTTTAACACGGAGAATGGCCATGCTCAAGGAGAATGGCCATTCTCCGTTCTTTAAAAACGGAGAACGGACACTCTCTGTGCTTTTAACAAAGTATGGTACATTTAGGACTGGAAATGTTCAAGTATCTCATATTTTTTTCACCAAATATTTACAGTATTTTTAATATCATTTACCATAGTACATTCATTTTATATTAAATCATTTTCAAGATAATCCGAATATCATTTTATCAGGCTTCCACTGTATGGCTGAACAAAATTTCTTGCGAATGTTTGAATATAATTAACCTACTATCAAAGAGAATTTTTCTTACATTACATTATGCCTTACACTGGCATCGACTTCATACTGATGGCATCGATGTACTGATGGCAATAACAAAGGATGAACATGCAGGATTACAATTATGTTTCCGCAATAACAAGGGATGAACATGCATGATTACAATTTTGCTTCAGCAATAACAAGGGATGAACATGCACTAGCATCGAATTCATACTGATGGCATCGATGTAATGATTTTTTACAGAAAGCAAAACACATTACAATCAAATAAAGTTTCAGTGATCCCAGGAATGCATCCGTAATGAGGCCACCTGTAAACCCTAGCAATGCACCCAGGACTCACGAAATCTGTGATGGGCATCTGCAAATCAAAGGAATACACCAAAATATCAATATCATCTATCAAGGCCAACTGCCAACCAAATAAACGCTTCAACCAAAAAATCATAATCAAATTAAGTATACTTCATTCCAAGTCCAATAAACTGCATAATTCACGTTACAGTAATCTGTCCAATCCACGTTAGTAATTCAACATAGAACCTGCATAATTCACAATACAATAATCCAAATAAATATCAGACCTACTCTAAATTCAAGACCATATTATATTTTCAAAACAAATTACGAACTATGCACTGAGTACAAGCGAAAAGTTTAGTCTTACAATATTTCAAACACAAAATTTAGTTTGTCCGCCATGACCAACAAATATTCAGAACAATATTACAAGTCAAATATTACTTCCACATTGAAATAAGAGACATTCAAAACTCAAAAGATGAATCTTCATAGACGTCTCCATCTTCTTCTTCTTGTTTCTTTTTTTTTTCCTACTTCTTCTTTCTCAAAATATCCTTCACCTAAACCTTGAGGAACGGATGAAGAAAAATTATAGTCAGTATTGACTCACTTTATAGGTAGAAATGACATCCAGAAACATAAATAGAAGTATCAAAGTGATGGCTAGCATTAAAGTGTCAATGTGCACAGTCTATATTTTTACATAAGATTTTGGGCTAGCCCCATTTACCTTCTTCACGAGGGAAGGAAAATCTTATTCTTGGTCAGCAAATTCAACCTCTATCTGGTTAATCTTATCCAGAATCAATTTCTGGTTGTCGGATATAGTCTTCATCTCTTTGAAGACATTCTCAAAGTTTGCAGCAACAAAATTGTATAGATCATCAACCCTGTCCTTAGTGTTTTTGATTCCATAAGTTGATGGTTTTCCAGATGTTGATGGTTTGCTTGTAGCTGCTGCCCGTTTTCCAAACATTCGAGTGAAGGTTAGTTTTCTCATGGGGCCTTTGTTTTTAATATAAACATTCCCTGCTAAGCTTGGGACAGAATGTTTATTAGCCATCGAGCATACAAATCCTCCGAAAGGGAGAGCTGTCCTTGCAGTTGGTTTTCCCACGAGATGCATCATTCTACTGAACATGTAGGAACCTATATCCATCCTTTTTTTCTTCCCCATATAATAAAGAAATTTTACTCTCTCGGGATGGATGGAAAACTCATGTCCAGTAGGGTTGAGTGTTTGAGATACGTAGGCATGCAACAATTTATACAAAGTTTTTAATTGATCTTTGTATACATTTTGAGGGGTCTTGGCACCCATTGAAACACCTGTAATCTCATGAATTGCATCCGTCATGGAAACATTATCAATATCTTTCATATCAAACTCAGGAACTGGATCAAATCCATAAAATTCGTTGATGACAGCAGCATTTACCCTAATCAGTTTCCCTCTCAGAAACACCGGTGGTTGATCCTCTTCTTTTTCTTTAATTTCAGCCGGAAGATTTGAGTAAAATTCTCTTACTATTGTTTGGGAGATTTTCTCAAGACAGGATTTGTTCAGTTTCTCCAATTGATAGAATTTCAATATATCCAGGAAAGCTTCATCTTCGACATCATCCATCTTAATTGATCTTTCAGGCATAACAGCCTTTTTCTTGAAATATTTAATGTATATCTTCTTAGTTTTAGAGTCTTTAAATTTTTTTACCTCCTCTCCAGCCTGGGACTTATCTGATGATTGCTCTTCCTCTTCATTTTCCTCTTCTGATGAGGATTCAAAATCCACAGAGTACGCTGATGACTCTGTATCCGTTGCCACCTTAGCCTTCGCTTGAGTACGCCTTCGATCTTCATAAGTTGAGTCTTCCGACGACTCTGTATCGAAGATAGATTTTCTGGTCTTTGTCGAGCAATGAGTGTTTTTAGCCTTTTTTGCACGTGGCTTGGCTGCCGCCTCCGCTTTCATCGTCGCTGCCGCCGCCGCTGCTTCCGCCGCTGCCCTTTCGGCCTCTGCCCTAGCGACCATAATCTTGGTTTTCGCCGCCCTTGCAAGTTCTACCCTTCGGGCCTGTATCGCATCCCTTCGTGGATCCTTCCCCTTCGGCGACGGTCGTTGTTTCTTCGGCGGCATTTTGATTAGAAGAGGGTTTGGGAGAGGGTTTGGGAGAAGGAAGAGGGTTTGAGAGAAGAAGAGGGAAAGTTCGACCGTCTTATATGACCTTGGGAAGTGGAAAAAATTAGAATAGTTTTGAGTCTTAAATTAAATTTATTACTATTATTACTAGTATAAGACGGTCGAATTTATTACTATTAAATTTAAAAAACTACTTTCCAAAATTAAATTTATTACTATTATTACTAGTATATATCCATGTGAAATCACTACATAAACCTTTGGGATTTTGAGACCTTAATTTTAAAAAATTCTTTTCCAAAATTAAATTTATTACTATTATTACTAGTATATATCCACGTGTTCCGTATAAATTATTGAAAAATTTGGCAGAAATAACGTGGTGGAAACATATTTATTTAAAAAAATTTGACAACATATTTAAGAATGTGAAGTTTAAGACTCAATATTTCCATTTTACGAATATTTGATTAAATTTTTGAAAATAAGAAGACTATGTACTTGAAAAGAGTAAAATTGAAACACTCAATGTTGTCCTCTATTTTACTTTGTAATCATATTTAAGATAGATTTGACGGCAAGATTGACGCTGGCAGCATAATCAATTCTATGACGTAACAAGTCATTGATGGGGATATCGTCGCTGATATATTGATTTGACGTAAAAAGATTTGTTAATTATAAAGAGCAATGCTATAGTTAGCAAATGGGTGTAAGTTGTAAGAAGGTTGTAAAAGTTTGATTGTAGCCGAAACCAAATTGAGTTAACAAAATATTATATTTTCATTAAATCCCAACTTCGTCGCCGAAACATTCTCCAGAGAAGTATACAAGAGGAGGACAAAAAACTGTAAAACACGGAAAAAAAAAGGGTCTAGCCCTCACTGGCCTCCCGGAGGATCTCCGCAAAGTCCTGCAGGGTGCGCACACCCGCCCTATGGCACAGGCGGCGAAACGTTTCCCTCTTCTCCAGAGAATCCCGTTCCTCCGGAGTGATCGGCAACAGGTCAAAGTTTGGCGCCGGATGAAGAGGTCGAGCGATGACCTCCAGTGACAACCCGCAGGCGGTCAGAAAGTTCGCAGCCGCTGCCAGCCAGTCATGGGCCGGAGGCGGCGCAGAGGGTGCTCCATACGAAGGGGCTCGGCGACGACTGGAAGAAGGCTCTGGCAATGGTTCCCAACCAGATGATCTTTTTGGAGCCATGTTAAATGTGCAACCTACTCAGATGAATGGGGACCCCTATGTATATATATACACGTTCCTAACCGACTCTTCCTATTCCTTATTGGAAGTTGGGATATAATGTTAAAGTTACAACCAAATGCTTACAACACTCTTACAACCTTCACCCATTGCTGACATGTGGGCCATGTCATCAATGGGTGAAGGTTGTAAGAGTGTTGTAAGCAAGCATTTGGTAGTAGACTATAAGAGACATTATTGATGTCTTATTCCAGGCTTAGTTGGTTGTGCTGTTTGGCTTTTACATGGAAGGCCTAGGTTCGAGTCTGGTGTTTGGGTTCTGTAGAATTTTTCTATTGTTAACATTTTTTGGGTGCTATTATATGCTTTTAACTTAGTATGGAACAATTTTTGGGACTGTTAATGGCCATTCTCCGTTCCTCTAACACGGAGAATGGTACATTTAGGACGGATGTAGGACGGAGAATTGTACATTTAGGACGTCGAATGGTACATTTAGGACGGAGAATGGTACGTTTAGGAATGTTCTGTAGGGTTGTGAATTTTAAATAGTTTGGCTGTTTAGTTTTGTTTTGAATCTATATAAATTGGTTTTGAAGGCTCGTGAAGATGAATTAGTTTGGCTGTTTGGTTGTTAATGGTCATTCTCCGTTCCTCTAACACGGAGAATTGTATATTTAGGACGGCGAATGGTACATTAGGATAGGAGAATGATAGATGTAGGACGGAGAATGATAGATGTCGGACGGAGAATGGTCCATATAGGACGGAGAATGGTACATTTAGGACTGTTGTGTAGGGTTGTGAATTTTAAATAGTTTGGCTGTTTAGTTTTGTTTTGAATCTATATAAATTGGTTTTGAAGGCTATGAATTAGTTTGGCTGTTTGGCTGTTAATGGCCATTCTTCGTTCCTCTAACACGGAGAATGGTACATTTAGGACGGAGAATTGTACATTTAGGACGGCGAATGGTACATTAGGACGGAGAATGCGGAAAGTTGGACGGAGAATGATACATGTAGGACGGAGAATGGTCCATATAGGACGGAGAATTCATTTTGAATAAGGTAAAATCCGTGTTGGGAAATGGCGAAATCTCTTGGATATGATTACACTGAGATGTTGTATTAATGGTAAAATCTGTGTTGGGAAATGTCGAAATCTCAGAAGTGAGCCGTCTTCGGCGTCATTATATCACAGTCCATTTTATTTATAAAAAAAATAATCATGTTAAAAATTAGTATTGACAAAAGTAAAACTTGCTCAAAATGGAGAATCGAACTCATAAAAAATATCTTGTATAAAGAAATGCATGCATGCATGCTAGTGTTTTCACCATTAACCCCAGTAATGATAGATCGTATCTAATTCATTATACCACTCGTACACAGGTTCTCCTGGTACTGGGATTACATTATCAAAGGGTTTTTTAAACGTCTGAATTGAATAACAAATTTTCCAAAGTTCGTCGTCGAAGATCACGTTGAAGCACCCACGTATGTCGAGCAGGCGAAGACCCTTGCAGTTGCATATGATAGATCGCAGCGTGTCTCCATTGAACATGCCGAATCCCATATGTAGGTGCTCGAGACGCGGCATCGAATTAGCCACGGCCTTTCCCTCCGCCTCGTTTTTCGTGTCCAGCACGAACATGTTCCTGAGCATGAAATCCGGAGGGGGCATGTTCCTACTCAGCTTGACCAGACGGCGGCAATAATTTCCAGCGGAAATTATTCCAGTCGACGTGATGTAGAGGCAGTAGCTAATGTCGAGTTCTTCCAGCACAGGGAGAAACTCCAAGTGTCTCACGAAAGTTTATCACTCACGTCGCACTTCGGAATGTGCAGAACCCTTAGAAATTTTCCACTGTATTATAAAAATGGGAAAACATCAATAGAAATTAACAAAAGTATACGTAAAATTTTGTAATAGAAAAAATAAAGTATTAGAATAAGACCAAATAAAATTTTACACTGGCCTTAAACATGCAAAAGAGAAGGCTGCTTCGTCGAGCTTGTACGCGGAGAGGGACCCTAGATGTCCCTCACTGCGAGCCACGAGCTTCATTACGGTCAAACTAATCTCAGCGGTTTTCTGGGTCCTCCGGCACCACTGTACCAAGTCGACGTTGGACCAATAGTCTAAGGGACCGTTGAGCGCTCTTCCACCACGAACGGCAAACTGGGGCCACGTTGCACATTACCTCGTCCGCCGGCATCCCCGACAGTACCAGTATCATCGAGAGAATCTCGGTAGGGATGACGGCCCATCCGCTGCAGTTGATCTTGCTCCTCTCCATTGCGACTGTTCTTCTTCTTCTTTCCTTTGTTTCTCTCTAGTCGGATGGGTTCTCTTCTTTGGAAAAGGCTATTTAACCCTCGTTTACGCGGGTGTATGTAACCCGCTCGTGGAGGGGTGTGTCCGAACAAGTCACGAATCTATTGGGAAATAACGGTAATGCCACTGTATTAATATTAGCAATTAGTCGTTTGGGCTCCCAACATATTTGGGTGATGCCATCTCCCATTATGTGGCATCTGACATGGCAGATGACATAACAGCTGACATGGCAAATTTTAACCCCAAAAATTAATTACCCAAATTTTTTTAATGTTAATGTTAATGTCAATATTAATATTAATGTTAATGCTAATGCTAATGTTAATGTTAATATTAATGTTAATATTAATCAATGTTAATTTAATATTAAATTATTTATTTACTATTAATGTTCATTTTAATATTAATTTTATTGTTAAATTTTGCCATGTCAGCTGTCATGTTAGCAACCATGTCATATGCCACATAATGGAAGATGGTATCACCCAAATTTTTTGGGAGCAAATAGCATTTTTGTAATATTAGTTTTAATTATATTGTAAATTTTAAATTAACAGAAAAGCCAATGTAGATTTAATATTAATGCTCTGAATAGCCCAACTCATCATGCCAATTGGCTACAACGCTCATGATCTCTCTAGCTCACAAAGGAGTACATTGTTCCATACATTATGCCTCTTTATAGCCAACAAGTAGTCTTCGGCTGAATATCTCGCAAGTCCGAACGCCAATGTGGTAGCTCCTCTTGAACGCTAAGGACTCCATGCATCTGGAAGTCCAAGACGAGCCCCGCCTCGAGCCGAACCTATCCTGAACTTGTCCACCACCGTGTCCCTGCGGCAGATACAGTTAGACATAATGTTAACATAAACATTGTGATCGTGCTCATCTATGTCCCATTTCGTCCTAGCCTGCAAGGTTAGAACTTTACATAAGAAATCATATCATTTCACTCAACCAACCAACCGTAAACTTAAACATATGCATAAGGGTGGCAGGCCCTGCGCCTGCACCCAGCGCTAATCTCAGCCCACCGGCCCTATCTATATGAAGGTCACGATGATTCTGTCACAACCCGCACCCTGATTAGGGGCACGAGTATGTGGTTACGTCCACCCTGATTAGGGGCACGAGTACGTGGTTACGCCCTATCTATATGAAGGTCACGGTGTTTCTGTCACGACCCGCACCCTGATTAGGGGCACGAGTACGTGGTTACGTGGTTACGTCCAGCCTCGAGCCGAACCTATCCTGAACTTGTCCACCACCGTGTCCCTGCGGCAGATACAGTTAGACATAATCTTAACATAAACATTGTGATCGTGCTCATCTATGTCCCATTTCGCCTAGCCTGCAAGGTTAGAACTTTACATAAGAAATCATATCATTTCACTCAACCAACCAACCGTAAACTTAAACATATGCATAAGGGTGGCAGGCCCTGCGCCTGCACCCAGCGCTAATCTGAGCCCACCGGCCCTATCTATATGAAGGTCACGGTGTTTCTGTCACAACCCGTACCCTGATTCGGGGCACGAGTACGTGGTTACGTCCACCCTGATTAGGGGCACGAGTACGTGGTTACGCCCTATCTATATGAAGGTCACGGTGTTTCTGTCACGACCCGCACCCTGATTAGGGGCACGAGTACGTGGTTACGTGGTTACGTCCAGCCTCGAGCCGAACCTATCCTGAACTTGTCCACCACGTGTCCCTGCGGCAGATACAGTTAGACATAATCTTAACATAAACATTGTGATCGTGCTCATCTATGTCCTATTTCGCCTAGCCTGCAAGGTTAGAACTTTACATAAGAAATCATATCATTTCACTCAACCAACCAACCGTAAACTTAAACATATGCATAAGGGTGGCAGGCCCTGCGCCTGCACCCAGCGCTAATCTGAGCCCACCGGTCCTATCTATATGAAGGTCACGGTGTTTCTGTCACGACCCGCACCCTGATTAGGGGCACGAGTACGTGGTCAACGGTATCCTGTCAGAAAAATGAGCAAGTACAAACACCAACAGAAGTTCCATATGAATTGACAAATACTATAAGAGACATTATAATGAAATACAAGACAAAGATATAGGCGACTTGGAAACCATTTGAAGCCGAGTTACAACCCTTGGACCAATAAATGTAAAATGTGATTTGAATTATTAGAGCGATATGTGATCTGCTAGGGAGTCATGGTGCTCCCTGAACTTTAGCCGGTGCACCTCTCTCCATGCTGCCATAGCTACCTGATGCAAGTTCTCCATGGTCTGTCGCAGCAATGACCCTGGCCTGTCATCACGCAATGACCATGGACGGTTCGCACCGTAATGCATCTTTGGCATCCTTATGTGTAAGACTATGATCGCTTCGATACAGGTTGCTAGACCAATATCCGAAGGATCCCAAACCTACTGATATCATAGCTTATCACAACACTTGACGGTCGCAACCCGTCCTAATGATGTGCACCATAAATACCATACATAATTCCCTCCTTTGAACTACTAGGTTGAATTAAGATGATGTGCACCATAAATACCATACATAAATACGTACACTGGACGGTCGCAACAATATCATAGCTTATTGAGTATATATTGACATTGCTTGTCCTCCATTCGTAGTTGATCGTTCTTGACAGGTTTTGATATTATATATGTTGTTAAATAGTAGAACTAGACAGCGTTCTACGTCGTTTCTGCGGTGTAGGCTGGGACGCTGTCACGTTATGGAATGGCTTCTCTGGAACCATCCTGGACGTATAGCTTTGTTAATCGGGGTCCTTTCAACGCAAGTAGCTAGCTCCGATGCAAGTCCCCGCTAAACCTGTGCTGATCGAGGAAACTACGTTGTCGACAAGTTATTTGCGCCCTTGCATTTATCCTTTCATTTGCAACAACATTATCAATTTACCTAGGAAGGGGGTCGAGAAGAGGAGGGTCAGCCACTCATATTGAGTTTACTTCAGGCGAGAGAATGGATCTTAATTCAACCGTTCCCGTTCGATCGAGTCAATCGATCCCGACCTATCGGTCCCGACCGAATCAATAGAGACAGTGTTCCTTTCTCGCGCACCCTATCACGACCCGCACCCGGAGTAAGGGCATTCCATAACGTAACAGCGTCCCAGCCTACACCGCAGAAACGACGTAGAACGCTGTCTAGTTCTACTATCTAACAACAGTTAGATATTACAACCTATCGAGAATCAAGGGTCGTCGTCTAACCCAGCTATGGCAGTCTATTCTTGTGTATTGCTCCTTCAACCAATCCATTCCTAGGCCAAGGGACCGATTCCGCCCGCAGCAAAAGGGTCGTCGTCTAACCCAGCTATAGTCCGTGATGTCTTGACATTGCCAGTGGCCTTCACACCCTTTTACTACTTAACAAATGCACGTGACACGGGACGCTGCTTGCTATACTTCGATAGCCCAACAAAACTCTTTTCTAATGTGTTCGTGCAACGACTTGACAAGCAAGGGCTACGTCAAGCCTAGCATCGAGGAAATACGTTAAGCATAGACGGAGCGTCCCTTCTCAAATCCTCCAATTCCTTTGCTGAGTCGTCCATCACAGCGCCCATTTTATGATGCGGTGTCATCCGTTGTTCATCAAAATTATCCCCACCTGCTTCTTGGTGTTCTTCCTCTCCCTCTTTTTCAACTTCTTCTATAGGTGGCTCCTCTTCTTTGTGCCCTTCTTCTTCCCAACAGGTATAACCAGATCTTCCAAAATCATCTTCGATCTCATTTTGTTGTGATATTCGGCCTTGAGGAAGTTTGAGATATCGTACCCATTCCATGTGAAAAATCTTGGGTAATCAGGAATTGGGGCGAACTTCCTTTCCATAAATTTACTATATTCTGCAAACCAATAGAGGAAGTATATTGTGCAACCTTCCAATTTGTGGAAAGCCATTGAGTAATCCCCCTGTTCAGTTTTGCTTCTACTCCTCTTTAAGCTATCCATTACATATGCCAGGATTAACCTTGGCCAGCATATACTGTTGATCACGTCCACACTGTCTACCAAGGCCAAGAATCTGTACGGCAAATTTGAACCGCCAGACTTTGTGAAGAATACAGTTTGGCGCAAGTGGAAGATTATTAGCTTGGCCAAATCATCTGGATTAACAGCGTTATCTCCGCCACGAAGCCGTCGTAACAATTCAAAGAACTTGTCTCTCACTTCCTTATTCGTGACTTCTGAGTGTTTGCCCTTAGTATTAGCCAGCAATCTTGTGAAATGATCTCTGCATAGGCTTAATGATGCTGGTGGTGTGGGCTGCTGTTGTTTTTCCTTTATCAATCTTCTGTAAGAAACATCATCAACGCTTTCTTTATTCAGCGGTAGACCGAATATGACTGCCATATCCTTGACGCTTGGCGCAATTTTAACAGTGGTGCTCAATTCAAAGCACCCGACGCCATCTTCTTCTTCTGTATAACTTGCAATTAAATTCTCAAGCCCTTCCGTTACCTTGGCCATTTCGGAGACGTGGACTCTGTTTTGGTAGAAAATCTCGACAAAATTCCAGAAACCGGTATTCTTCAAGGAACCATAACTGGCTCAGGTAAACGGCCAGCATCTCGATTGACCTCCTCCATAAGATTTAGCATTGGCTTGAAGGTAGAACGGAAAAGTCTTGAATCCTTATTCCTGACAGATTTTCTTTCTGCAAAACAAAAAAAACCAAAAATTAGGTCGGAGAATGGCCATTCTTATGGGTTTTAACACTGGGAACGGCATTCTCCGTTTCAAGTTAGACGGAGAATGACATTATCCGTTCCAAATTAAATGGCGAATAGAATTTAACATTCAAATGCGTTTTATGACGGAGAATGTCATTTTCCTTGAAATATATACAGAATTTGCGAACATAAAATCAAAGTTATACCTTCTGTTTGCACTTCTTCTTGCACTTTTTTTGTTTAGCAACTTTTTCCTTTTTCTTTTTTGCAACTTTTTAGAATAGGGTTTCCGTTGTTCTCCGTCTGTCGCTTTTGGATTTTCTGTAACTGGTGCATCTTCTCTATTTGGTAATGCTGCCGGTGATGATTCTGCCGCTGATGCCGACATGGTGTGAATATTACGAATGGGAGGAAGGTTTGAAGATTTTGGAGGAGAATGATCTAGGTTTGAGTACAGAGTGGAGTATGGAAGAAGAGGAGGCTCCGAAACGGTTTTTTTTTCCCTTTTCTTTTTTTAATAAAAGGGTTCGGGGGTGTTTTGAATTAATTAGAAGGGCAAAAATGTCATTCGATGGAAGGGCAAAATACTCCTTTCTGCTTAATTAAAAAGAATTGAAGCCGTTTGGCAAAAATGTCATTACAACTCAACAAAACAAATGAACATAATACATTAGGGCTTTCCATACATTAAATATAAAAGAAGAAAAAAAAATCATCGTCTTCCATATTCAACCAGATTGGACTTCTTTTTTAGCTCTTCATTGTGCTCTGAAGTTGTAATCCATTCAGCAACTATGCGTCTTTTCTTTTCCGCATCAAACTGCATATAACAAACAAACATCAAAAATATTGCTCTAAAAATTCCACAATCAACTAAATTGCCTTGGCGGGGAACATAAGAAGGACATTTTATTGCAAAAGTAGAAAAGCTGAACCTAGCATCTCTCAGCTTCAAAATCTCTTCTTCGAGAAAGATATCCAAATTTGAAAGCTACAATTACCAGAAAAAAATATATATTGGTATAATGCGTATTCTTGTACCCAATTCATAAAAATTGATAAATATGAGCTTACTATCTTTTATAACTGTTCTGCTTTGAATCGGATCATCTTTAGATGCAAGTGAGTCTCAAATTTCAACAGTCCTGTTTTTAAACACAACTCTTGCAAGAGTATAGTGTTCGCCCAAATGAATGGGTATGTATATCTGAATCAGGATAATTAGGTAAACAAATTAGTAAATTTTCAGAAAATTAGGATTAATAATTAAACATAAATACATTAATACCTCTTTACAAGTGCTTAAAGATCCCATGTAATCCTGAAAATATTTAAACTTCTTCCATAATTCATAGGCTTTTTGACGGATGGAGGTAACGTGGCTTTCTACATACACATCAATTAATACATTACGAAGGACAAACAAACGATAAAATTGTTAATGCATATGCATTGAAGAATAAAATGCTCACTCACCGACATCCTTATTGGTAAAAACCATACATTAGCTTTATTGGAGGTTCTTCTCCGTTCCCCACGGTGAGAAGAGCAGATACAATACCTACAATCTGAATAAATTATTAAAAATGTCAGCGATGGAATCGAAGTAAACATAGATGGCATCTAAGAAGAAATACTATATTATACATACCCCATTGGTAATTTTAGTTAAAGGAGCTAAGGTCTTCATCTCCCACCGAGACCATAGGTTTTGTTGCAAGATGATATTATTTCTCTAA